>JAZHGK010006597.1:0-38095 GCA_037855215.1 Waitea zeae | reverse complement strand
CCCCCCCCACACACACACGCGCAAAACGAGCTCTGACGTCGCCGCTTAAACCGACCCCGAACCGTGGTCGCTCCAAAATCACCCTGAACCAATTTTTCTCCTTGACGCATATACACGACTGGCTATGACTGGCACGACCCAAACGGAGACGATGGTCGCACCGTCGGTGAGTACCTTCCCCAGCCCTTCCGTTTACATTGCACTTTCCGCCACCGACGGAGAGGGGAGTTGCGAGCGAGCGAGAGGAAACTCCAACGGACGTGATTCGTTCTCGTCTTCTCGCCTCTCGTGCGTCACCTCGAGGCCGAATAACGAACGGAGGGAGATGAACCACCTCTGTCGTTCTTCCCCCCGTGCGGTCTGGTTACCGAACGGACATAAACAGCCCTGGGGGGCAAAGAGATAATACCCGCTCATAAGGGGTTGCCATCTCCTCCCCTCCCCCCCCCTTCGCCGTCATCGTCCTCCGAGATAGCTGTGCGCACTTAGCATCCTCCCCCTCCCACGAACCTCCCCCTCCGCCCGAGAGACGAGAAAGAAAGACGACCGCGTCTCTCTCTCCCACCTCCTCCCGCAACCCGCACAAACATGCTCTCCTGGTTCAAGCCCGCTGACGTCGGCGACCCCCTCTTGCTCAAACAGCCGCAGAAGACGACGTTCTTCACCAAGGTCCGCACCCGCCTCTCCCGCCGGCGCTCCAGCGCCGGCAACGGCAACGACCACCGCGCGTCCTCCCTCTCCACCGTCGGCGGCGGGATCGGCTCCCCGACGGACCCCTACCGCAAGGCGCGCTCGATGGACGTCCGCCACACGCCGTTCATGTCTCAGCCCGCGCTCGGCCTCCGGCGCGCCCCCAGCGGTTCCTCCTCCTCCCACCTCACCCACACCCCTTCCTCCCCGCTCGCGTCCGTCCCCCCGAGCCGCGCGAAGCGGGCGAGCTTCGACGTCGCCGCCGTCAAGCCCGCTCAGCAACAGCAGCAGCAGCAAGCACCCCCTCTGGTTCCCTCACCGCCGCCGCCCGCAAAGGCGTCCCAACCGCAGAATGGTGCTACACCACCAGGGGCGCATCGCCCCGCGCGCGCAGTGGAGGGGCTGCCCCTGCAGACGGACCCGATCCGCGCGCTCAACACGCCGCCGAGGGGAGACGGCCTAATCCCGACGCCCACCTCGAAGAGGGCGAGCGCGGCGGGTCTGCTCGGTCCTTCCGTCAACACTACCACCACGGCGGCGGCATCGTCTGCTGCCGCGAAAGGCGCCTCTCCGACGAAGCTGGTCGGCCCCGAGAGCCCGAAGACGGGTCGGCGGACGAGCGTGCGTTTTGAGGATTCGCCCGCCGTCGCCGTGAACGCGCAAGCAATCGGGAAGGAGAAGGCGGCGAAGAAGGCCAACGGAGAGGCCGCTCCGCTCACGAACGGGATCTCGCACACGAAAAAGGATTCGACCTCACCGACAAGTAGGACGCCCAAGTACTCTGCTACGGAAAGCACGGCCGACGCTTTCAACGAGCCGGCTATGACTCAAACTACTACTACTACTACTACGACGACTGCGTCTCTTCCTCCTTCAGAGTCCGCCACCCCGACCCAGCGGACCGTCTCCCCTCCCTCCGGCGCGCCTCACATCGACCTGCCTCCCATGCAGCCCTTCACCGTTCTGCCCCCATCCCTCTCCCGGCGCGGGTGGGAGACGATGTCAGAGTCGGACGACACCACACCCACCGGCCCACCTGCCTCTTCTTCCACTACCACCGCCACACCATCACTACCCCCTAACCTCCCCTTCCCGCGCTCGAAGGTGCGGTCCGCATCAGAGTCGGTGAACCCAGCGGCCGGCCTGTCCGTGCACTCGATCATCAGCGAAGAGCCCGTCCCGCCCTCGCCCACCATGCGCCTCGGCTCGCTCCCAGCCCGCGGGCGCACGAAGCTCTCCCTCACCGGCGGCGCCCGCCTCTCCCCCGCGCTCACCATCCGCCCGCCGCCGATGCCGATCCTCACCCTCCCGCCCTTACCGCCGATACCCCCCGCGCCGTCGACGCCCGCCGACGCCGGCTCGGCCGGCGGACGCGTCCCGCGCCCGAACGCGCACTCCCGCCTGCGCTCGATGCCCACGCTCAGCATGGTCGGCCCCAGCGGCGCGGACGCGGAGGACGAGGCGGATCACGAGAACGCGATGCTGGAGGAGGACGAGGAGGACGCGCCGCGCGCGTCGTCCGAATCCGAGAGCGGCTACCACTCCGCCCGGGAGAGCCTGCACGGAGAGGACGGCCAGCAGCCGCAGACCGCGAACGGCTCGGCGACGGCGCCGCCGATGCGCACGCCTGTGTTGAGCCCCAGAATGAGCAGAGTGTTCAGCGGGATGTTGCCGTCTATGCCGAGCGCGGTCGAGGCGACGCCGCGCACGAAGGGCCTCATGGACTACTTTTCGGCGAAGAGCCCTGTGTTGTCGAGGCGGGCCGAGGAAAACACTGCGGTCACGAACGCCGCCCCAGCGATATTAACTGCTTCTCCTCCCACTACGCCTCGCCCGCTCGACGCCTCGACCCCCGGGCCGTCGAGTGCGGTTCTCGGGAGCGCGTCGCAACCTCTTCCTCCAGCGCTCAAGACGCCGACACTCACTTCGCAACCCCGCACGCCGGGCCCGTTGTCGATGACGCCACTTCGCACGCCCACACTCGACGCAGGCCGGCCCAACTTATACCACCAGGCGTCGCGGAGCATGGTCGACCTCCTCTCTCCCCGCCAGGACCGACTCACGGCGATGATGGACGACGGCGCTGCGGGCAAGGATGCCGGCGCAGCGTCTATGGGCTCGTCTCCAGTCGTCACCATCGGCAAAAAGGGCAGATCAGAGCTCCCGCCTGCGTCCGCGTCCGCACAAGTCGAGGGCACGCCGACGTTGAGGCGGCAACACTCGCTCCCGATGTTCAGCCCGTCCAGCCCGCCGCCGCCGTATCCGACGTTTGGGCCGCTCGGGGCCCGCTTCCGTGTGGCACCTCGGGAGGACGAAGGCCAGGAGCGTCTCCCCGGTTACACGAACGACGTCCACCTGCGCGCGGTGCTCCCGCGGAAGGTGGAATTCACGAAGCCCGGGGTGCAGGCGAAGGACCGCAAGTGGCGGCGGGTGCTGTGCGAGCTCGAGGGGACGGTGTTCAGGGTGTACCGCGCGCCGGCGCACATCTCGGGCGTGAGCCCGCTCACGCAGTGGTGGGAGGACAAGGTTGGCGCGGGCGATATCGCGCAGACGACGCCGGTCGGAGGGCCGAGCAGCACCGTCGGCTCTGGAGGGCCCGGCGCGGGCGCGACGCAGTCCGCGAACGGGCGGATACACATTCCCGTAAGCCAGAACACGGAGCGGCAGGCGAAGATCGGGGACGACGCGCCGCAGGCAAGCGGGAACGACGAGGGTGATCAGGAGCGGCGCCCGCGTCAGCAGGAGACGGAAGAGGTCGCGATCCCGCGCGACCGCTCGCGCTCGCGTTTCGGGTCCGGCGTGCTCGGCCGGTCGCGCCTGAACGTCGGCTCGAGTCCGAGCGCGTCGTCGAGTCGTGCGCCGTCGAGCCGGCCGTCGATGAGCTCGGACCGGACGTCGTCGGAGAGCAGCGGGGCGAGCAAGGACGAGCTGCCGGACCCGGACCCGAAGGACCTGATCCGGACGTTCACGCTCCAGGGCGCGGAGTCGGGCCTCGGGAGCGACTACGTGAAGCGGAAGAACGTGATCCGAGTGAGGATGGAAGGGGAGCAGTTCTTGCTTCAGGCACCGGATGTAGTCACTGTGGTGGATTGGATTGAGGTGGGTTGTGTGTCTTTGATCGAGGCTTGCGCTTCGGTAGACTGACTGTTTTTTTTTTCTTGCAGGGTTTACAGGCGGCGACGAATATCGCGCTTGATTTGGACGAGCGGCCTATGCCTCGCGGTCCGTTGTTCCCTCGGTAAGTGATGCCTTAATTCCAGTTCTGTTTTGAGATTATATAGCTGACATAATGTTTCGACTTGCAGACGCAGACGTCGACGTGTCCGTCGCGCTGAGGCTGCTGCTGCCGAGAGCAACACTAACGGCAACGGAAACAGACCTGCCGCTTCCATTGCATGATTCATGCTCACGTTTCTATGGACTTTTTTTTAACGTCGCCGGGATTTAATCCTCTTACGTTCTTACGCTATTAATTCCTTGTTCGTGTTAAGCACGCAGTTATTCATATTGTGTAATTTTCCCCCTCTGTGTTTGTACTCTCACTTAGTCTCTTTTTTTCTTTTTCTTCCCTATCATCGCACAATAATCGAATTATAGCCAAAACTGAGCACGATAAAAGACAACTATGTCCTAAGGTCAAGAAGCCTGCGACCACGCTCGCGTTCCACTTCGTCCTTTGCGCGTACGCCAGTTCCCTTGTCCAGCTTGCGGCCAGGACCTCCTACACCGTTGCCCATGCCGACAGGGGCGTGCCCACCCCAGAGGAGGCGGAACGTCGCCTTCGCCACCATGACGGGGTTTCGACTGCCCCACACCTTGGCGCTCGCGTCCTTGATCCCGGCCGCCTTGAGGATCTGGTGTATGTGCGGGTTCGTGCGCAGGCCGAAGCCGACGGGGCGCGGGCGGAGGATGACCTGCGTCGCGCCGAGCTTGGTGGACACGTCCGTGAAGAGCGTGCGCTTCTCGTGCCGCGCGACGCGGTCCATGTTTCGGACGGCGTCGTAGTAGGCCAAGCGGTGCGCCTCGGGAAACTCGGCGTGCTTGCCCTCGCCGTAGCCAACGAGGCCGTCCCCGTTCCCGACGCAGAGGAGGACGTACTGCCGGGAGATCTTGCCTTTGCCCGTCTGCTGGGTGACGAAGTTTCGGTGGAGGAGGTACTGGTGCGTGATCACCGACCGGCCGAGGCGATCGAGGTGCTCGCGGGACGATGTGTCCTCCTCCGCCTCCGCGTCCTCCGCCTCGACCTCGGCTGCGCTCTCCCCAGCGCTGCCCCCGGCGGTGGACTCGTGCAGCTCTGCGAAGCGCTTTTCAAGTTCGAACATCGATGGGTCGTTGCGGAGCACGACGCGGTTCGTAAATTTTGTTTTGGACCGCTTGGACGGCAGGAATGTGCGCGACTGAGCGGCGTCCATGAGCGGCTCGGGCTGCATGAGGTTGGGGAAGCCGAGACTCTGGCCGTACGATGGTCGGTCTTCGCTTTGGGCAACACGTCGACGCTGTGGAATATTCAATGTTAATCACAGATCGCGCATATGGCGTACATACCTGTCGACCACGCTGAGTGGGTGCGGGTGCCGATGCTTCCGCTTCAGCGGCCGGTGTCGGGGCAGCGCCCTCAGTCGGAACAGAGGTGTCGGACGCATAGCGACGACCGAAGGTGTTCATCGATGGTATGCATCGCTGAGAGCCGGTTGTGCGAAGCGTGCGCAGTGGGCGTGCGGCGGCACGCGAGGGGGACTGCATAGGTAGAAGCTGGATGAGGGCGGACGATGTCGATGAACGACAGAGCGCAAAGCTCGAATTTCCCGAGAGACCCGCGCGAGCCACCCGGGTTCACCCCCCCCTCCTTCTTGGCCTCAGTCCACCTCAGTTTCCGGGTAGTGGTCGCATGCACTCAAATCAAACTGACGACGCATGTACTATCCGCCATTCTCCGCGGAAGAGGCTGTGTGACGCCTCCACGCTTAGAATCTGGCACAGTCCAGAATTTTGATAAAGTTGTGAAATGCAATAGTCACATCTTATCTTCGATGTGAACGGAGCGCGCTTGAAGATCTGTGGTCACAAACCATAGTCATACATAGCGTCAGGTAAAACTGCAAGTACAAGTGATACGGCAAACTAGACTGCAGCTGAACTTTCGTTTCTGTTATTTTTCAAGACGAATTTTGCTTTAGCCAGCTGATATTGCTGCCGTGCAGCTCTACGACCAGCAATCAGCAACTATAACCTGCCAGTTAGCACTTCCAAACCAAATACCAACTGGTGATTCTCCTGCCGTCTTATTTCATCTTACAGCAAACTGGAACGACTCGCCCCCCTCCCCCCCTCGGTTTAAGAGACGGTTCTGGTCGATAATCTTCCAAGAGACGTCACCTCATTGCCCCGGTCATAATTCAGTAAGATTCCTGACGAAGCTCAGTGTATTTGCCCTCACAAATATGAATCTGAACAGAAGGTCTTTATCGATTCATATTACGGAGCTCTTCTTCAATAATCGAGCAAGATCTTATCGAGTTGATCTGCGAGAATCCCTTCCCCGCCGTCTGATCCGTGGTGGTGCCCACTTGGATCGGATGATGTTCCTATCGTGGAGGTGTGTAGTCGCAGTATCGATTGACTGAATTTCACACGCTTAGGAGATGATCATACGATATGAGTTATTGAACTGTGGAAAAAAGCCTTTGCCAAAGTGACGGAAGCTACTGAAAGCAGCGACTGAGTGCTGGAAAACGCAACTGATGTTGCACAAGTACCTTCCACGGTTTTGCTAGCAGATGAAATGGTTTCACCAGTCACCCATTCGCTTTACTAAAAACTTTTGAGCAGGCTTTCGAATGGGAGTATCAAGTTCTCTAGCGTACCTATGGTATGTGAAAATAAAAAACGGCTACATTTCCTGTAACAATCTTTGCCTCAAAGGCTCTGAGCACTATAAGAGACTGTGTACCGCTTTCTACTCCAGACGATCCCAGACTATTTAAAGATAAATAACGAATAGGGCGATAGTACACGATCTGTGAGCCTAAAAAACACAAGAGTTATGGATAAACGCCTACTAGCAACGTAACAGGGTTGAAATGCACGCTATAGTTTTGGTTTGATCAACATAACGTACCGAATAGTTTGTTGTATCGTGCTTTTATATGATCTATAACTTAACTGACTGATTATCACTTGCAACGTCGACCCACTTGAGCTAGAGCATAGATTCTGTATGTTATTATTGCAACACGGTAAGAAAAGGGACACATTGTAGTTCGAGGAAAGGCAGGGAGGAGACGGAAACAAGAATTGGACTGGGGTTAAGGCTGGAGGTACATTTGGGAGCATTTGAAAAGTGTGTGCATCGTCATCCGTGAACAAGGTCTCGCACAAAAAAATAACATCGTAGGCTGGCGCACAAAACATTTAGGGAGAGAATGTAGAGCGTCCACCGCGACGTAGAGAAAGAGAAGAAACCAGAGAGAAGGAGGGACAGCCGTCGTTCCGTGCGCAAGCCAATACAACTACCCTTTACTAGCACATCCCAAGGTTCCCCCCGTGACACCTTTCTTGCTATCGTCATTCGCACCGTCGTGTTCCCGCGCTGACGACCCCCGAGGTACGCCAGACAATAGACGCTTCAGGAAAAGATTGGGAAGGAAGGGAAGCAAAGGAAAAGAAAGACAATAATACGTGATAGGACACCAAGGTGAACGCGGAAACAAAACGTAAGGAATATACTGTGGTAACAAATGAAGGGGGAAAAAGGTGTTTAGGAGGGTAGGGGGGAAGTGCTTGTGCAAAGAGTGGCTTGAAGGTTGGTTATCTCCACACTCCTGACCAGTCAAACCTATGACGACGACGAGCACGCGCAAGCCTCCCTTAGATCTTCCCGCCATCCTTTTTCTTCTGCTTGCGCGGTGGTGTCATCTGCTGACGCCCGACGCCGCCCAGACTACCGTATGGGTACTTGGCTTTCTTTTCGGCCGGCTTGAGGATCTGCAAGAAGACCATGATGAGAATGCGGCCCACACGATGATCAATTGGATGGTACGGACCTGGAAGGAGCACAGCAGTGTCTCATCGACGGACATCATCGCACCGGCATTGTCAAACTCGCCGCAATAGTTTGGTGCAGAGAAGAGGGTGACGAGGAGGCGCTTCGCGAAGAACTCATAGCCGTCCTCCACGACCTAGAAAATGACGACATCAGATCGCTGGGCGGATCCGGCGAGATGAAAGGTGGGTGGCAAACGCACCTGATGTGCACGGCAGATAAGGTCCATGTCGTGCTTTTGAAGGAAGCGGGACACGACGTCTGGCCCGAAGGTGAACGAGACGCCGCGATCGTTCTCGGACCAGCCGGTGATGTCCTTGTCGGGGTCGGACCACAGGAGATCGCATAGCAACCCTTTGGACATGCCGTTAGCTTATCTGTCAAAGTGTTATAGGCTGATGACGCACCCGTGTCTGGAACATCGGTCGGCCGCATAACCCGACGAATCTGTTCCATAGACTGAAGGTCGGGACTGAGGCCACCGTGCATGCAGAAGATTTTCTCATCAATGATGGCAGCAATGGGAAGGCAGTTGAAGCAGTCGGTGAACGTCTTCCACAACTTGATATTGTATCGCCTCTTGCCTGAAAAAAAAAGAGCCCATCGATTAGCACCCGCCGCCATCAGTACGCAGACTCGGACTTACATTCGTCATAAAAGCCGTAAATTCGGTTGATACTTGCACATTCGTGATTGCCACGTAGGATAAAGAAGTTCTCAGGGTATTTGATCTTATATGCAAGGAGAAGGCAGATTGTCTCAAGAGATTGCTTGCCGCGGTCTACGTAGTCTCCGAGGAAAAGGTAATTGGCTTCGGGTGGAAAACCTCCATACTCGAACAAACGGAGCAAATCGTAATACTGGCCGTGGATGTCACCTAGAGTGTTTACAGGTCTGAGTCAGGTCGTATGACCTCGTAAAAGTGGATATCAACGCGCACCGCAAATCTTTATAGGCGCTTCAAGCTCAAGAAGTATGGGCTGGTTGATGAAGATTTCCCGAGCTTTCGTGCACAGGTACTTTATCTCATACTCTTGAAGCTGAACTGGCTTCCCGGGGCGGTTTCCGCGAACTGAGGAAAGAGAGAATGGGAAGTGTTTGAGCGATGACGGATACAATCTTTCGGAGCGGTTGGATAGACAGCAAAATATGATGGAGCTGTGGCCAGCCGAGTCGAGTCACTCCCGCCCCGCGGCGTTCGGGTGCTGCAGGACCTGGCTGAGAACGGCCACAATGTGGTGCCAGCGCACGTCTGAGGCGGCCTCTACGCCCTCGTCGATCCTCCATCTCTCTCTCATCACCGAAAAAGAGAAAAACGTACCTTCTAACAAGCGGTCGATGACCGAGTCGAGATCAATATCCGTCGTTGTTTCCGCCATCAGCGCGCGTGTGGTCGTCGTAAGTCGAGGGTTCGGGTGAGGCTTCTAGCCTGGTGTTTTTGAGGCGAATGAGAGGGTCAGCGGTAGAGAAAAAAATGGGTGTCCCGAACGAGCAGGCGTCCGGACGCGTTATGGAGAGAGGAAGAGGAGCAAGTTGTGTCAGCGGTTTTGTCCCCGCAGCGAAGAGTTGCCATCACGAACGTATGAGACCGAATTTTCCTTCAGGCTGTTCTTGCACAAAGCCCGGTAGTTGAAAGGTAGAGGGCGTAGCGAAAAAAATGGACGACTACGAGAGGGTGAGGGGCGTTAAAAATCGATGAAAATGGCGGGAAGATAACCAGTGGACCGAACCTGGCGCACTGGGTTCAGCGAAGGAGACGGTCAACGTGACCATAAACATTTTCCCATCCTTCCCTCTCTCAGTCGGACTTCGTTATCCATCCCCACTATTGCGCTCCATCACTCTCCCATACAGCATTCAGACCTCTTTCCAGCCACTCTCAGTCGCACAGGTTTTTTTTTATAATAGGTGTCGGAGGACTCTCTTTGTGACACCGCTATTCCCTGCAACACTTGCCCTTTTGTTCGCGCTCAACGCAGCCATAAGCGCTCGCAAAGTAGTTAGTAATTACAAAGGGCCTGGGCGCTCCCCGGGATTCTAACAACCACTTGTCCACATTCAATCTCCTTGACGTCGGGCCTTGTTATGTCTTTGTATAAATAACTGCGGCCACTCTCAGGCGATGCTTTAGTGTAAACCGGTGTTGGCACGATACGGGCGTTGTCATAGAACGGCAGCCTCGTGCAGCGTTTACAATCCTCGTGGCGCTCAGCGTGTTATGAGCATTCCATGTCGCTAGTTTGAAACAAGCACTACCTATGTATGGGAGAATGAAAACCAAATCACCGCCTTGTTCAGAGACAATGACTACTTGAAAGTTAAGAATCGCACACTGTTTTTGTCAAGAGGTATGTATTGCCTTTTGAGCTAATAATAACAACACACACTACCCTACAAACAAGTACCTCGCCAAGGAGGATGCGCAAAAAGATGCAAGTATGATAATGTTACACATGATGCTAGATCAACTAATGGTCATGAAAGTGGCGTGCGCACAGCGGCAGGAATGCTGTCTAAGAGCGGTGGGCGTCATCGAGCGTCGGGGTCATGGGTATAAAAAAATGTGTGGACGTAAGACGCGAGCGCGTAGCGAATCGTAAGCAGCAAAAGCAAAGAAATGAAAGTCATAAATCATGCGGCATAAGCCCCAAAAAGGCGCCTCCCGGGCGTAAACCAACCACGGCGGGCAGGACGGGGGCACTGCCCCTCTACCCGTGTCGGCGTCGCGATGGCCGTCGCTGTCTCGACCGCAGACGCGAACACGAAGGTGCTCAGCGGGTCAGCGGGAGTCGCGAACGGCGACCACACGCTGGGCGGGGTCCATGTCCCGGGCGTGGCTGGGCGAGAAACTTTGGTAGGTGATTGCGAACGGGAGCTAGCCCTGGCGCGGTGGCGGGGAGAGAGTGAACGAAGTGCGAGTTTGAGCGGGTTGAAGCGTGACGAGCCGCGGCCGCGCTCGGGAGCCGCACGGCCCCCAGAGGCGGACTTGCCGCTAGAAGTTGAAGAACCGCCCGGCGTGCGCGGCGGCGGCTGGAAGAATACTGGGCCATGCGGCGAATAGGAGCGCACAGGCGAGAAGTCCTCCACGTCCTCCACGTCCGCTTCGTGACCCAGACTTGTGTGGCTATATACGGCAGCAGGAATGTTAAACGCGAACGGACTCTCAGCAGCGGGCTCGGGCACCTCCTCAGTTTCTTCCTCGTCGTCGGCGAACATCGCGACGTCGACGGGACCTTCAATTGGGGTTGCCATCTTGGAGGCATAGCCACCGACAAAGAACGGGTCAGACTCGAACGGCGCGGCGCCGCCGACCCAGCTTTCGACTGCAGTGTGGATCGTGCTTGATACAGCGGAGAACATCGAGCTGTCACCGTCGTAGCCGCGAGTGGTATCGATCGTGAGAACCGAGGGCTTGTTGCCAGGAAGTGTGAAGGAACCAACGGTGGTCGGTGTTGGTGGGAAGACCGCATCGCTGACGCGGGGGGTGGGAGGGAGGGAAGGTGTGGAATACTCGGACGAGGTGGATGAAGAGTGATCCAGGTGCGAAGGGCTGAGCGAAGGAGTCATAGAACGATCGCCATCTGCGTCGAGCCACTGAGTCTGCGAGGAGTTCGAGCGGACGCTCCAAGCATCGCCGTCCTCGACAACTGCGTTGGCAGCAGAGATGGTTTCAGGCTCCTCCTCCTCCTTCTCAGAGTACACAGGCTCGAAGTCGGCGGGCTCCTCGACAGCAGCAGAATCCTCAGCAGCAGAGGCGAACTTCTCCGTAGTGACGTCATCGAGTTCGAGCCAAGAGGCAGCATCTGCTTGAGAGGGAGAAGCAAACACCATAGCGGACTCGGCGTCGGTGTCGAAGGCGGCAGCGGACTTCGTGTTTTCGGCGGTTGGCGCCTCGGGGGGAGTCGCGCAGCCGGTGTCGTCTCCAGAAGAGGAAGCGGTGACAACTGGCTCCTCCTCGGCGTCGAGACGTGCCTCCCAGGCGCAGCGGGCCATGCTTTGCTCGAAGACGACGTCGTCGGCGTAGAAGTTGTCGATCGCGCGGACGCCATTGCGGAGCTCGCGGAGAGTGGCGCGCTTACGCCAGTCCGGCTCGAGGACGCGGACGAGGAGGGCGTTGACCTCGGCGGAGATGGGAAGGACGGTCGGAAGGAAGTGCTGAGGGTTCTGGAGGTACGCGTAGAAGGTGGGATCAGACAGGGTAGCCGACTTCCACGGATTCCGGCCAGTAGCAAGGTTCAGGAGCTGTAGAAAAAAGACGTAAGATATATGAATGTAAGAACGACGATAAGAACCCACGATGATTCCAAGAGACCAGACATCGTTAAATAATGGGGAGTAGCTTCCAGTTGGTGCGAAGCGGCCGCCCTGACATTCTATTGAAAACAGGGTTCAGTGAACAAGACCCTCTTATTTAGGCAACTTTGGCGAACCTGGGCTCATATGATAAACAGAACCGGTCCGGAACTCAGTGCTCTGGCGATCTGTTGTAGCCAGGCCGAAGTCGGTAATCGCAACGCGGAGACCACCATCGAGGCAGAGGATATTTTCGGGCTTGAGATCCCGGTGATAGATACTGAAATAGCCGCAAGTCAGCCAGTCAAGTCAGTTGAGCAGAAAAAAGGCGACAAACCCAAGAGAATGGCAGTGTTCAACAGCATCAAGCAGCTGCAAGAAAACGTGCTTGATGAGGCGGTCGTAACCAAGATAAGTCCGATGGTGGAGAATTTGAGAAAAAAGGTCGCCATCGGGGCAGTAATCCATGACAATGAAAGTGAATTCGGGGTAGGTGGCATCCTCGATCACACGGTGAAGTGTGGCAACGTTCTGGTGGGCGGAGGCAAGGCGGTGGAGGGCAATCTCGCGCATGTGGAGTTGACGCTGGCGCGAAGACTGGGAGTGTGTGAGGCACTTGACCGCATAGGATTGCGCGCGGTGGCCGCGGGCTCGGAGGTCGACAGCGCGGAAGACGACACCATATCCGCCATAGCCAAGGATCTCGACGAGTTTAAGCCCACCGTCATCGATGAGAGTCCCGACCGGGGGAGGAGGTGTGGTCGTGCGAGCGGGCATCGTGGGGCGTGCTTGGAAGAAAAGAAGAAAAAGGGAAAAAAAAAAGAAGAAAAGAGGGCCCGAGGGCAGAAAGGGCGGGGTCGTGAAGGCGGGAGTGTTGAAAGTAAGAGAGGGGGGGTGACCGACAAACTACCTGAGACAGGCGGGAGTTATAAGCGAGAACGGGCCCGCGGACGGCGTAAAGGGCATGAGGATGGCCTTGCGCTTGATCTTGCAGGTGCGTGTAGATCCGCTTTTGTGAATTCTCCTTGGATGAAAGCCAGAAAACTCGAGACAGAGAAGCTTCCTGACATTGAGATCTAGATCGTCGCGTGGCGAACCTGGGGTGGTGTAGGGCACCTACAGCACACATTCATCGATCCGTCCTGTGCCGCCGCAAAATGGAATAGTTTCCGCGGACGTGCCCTCGATAAACAACAAAGTTTTGCGGTGTCAACAGCCTAGCGCGAGCTATCTCGCATTATTCTTGGAAAACAAACAAAAGGCTCTGGTCTTCGAAAAAAAACAAGGCTGCATACAAGCATCCTGCAGGTGCCCTTTGTGCTCAGTTTACTCGCGTCGATAAACCAAAGGCAGTGCAAGGGTCGTACGTCAGAGACAAGCCGTCATAAGAATTAGCCATATATGGAGCAAAGTGCGCGTTTGCTCCCCTTAGGAGTGCACAACGTGTGATGGAACCCCTGCAAAGAGTGCTGGTGGTGGGCGCGAGGAGGCAACGTGTTTGGCTTCGGCGCGCGAATACCGGCCATAGTCACCGGTCATGTGACCCATCCTTCCTCCCCCTTCGTCCCTCGCAACCCACCCTTGGCGAACTGCCATTCACAATCAAGTCGCCGTTGGGTGCAGGTAGAAGTGATGCGCCCTGGTCAAAAGTCACCCACTCTCATCCTGCACGCCTGATGCGCCGTGTGACGACTTGACATCCTGGGTTTTAGCATCCGTGATAACAGATAACCTCCCCTGTGATCGCAGGCCATCTTTCCAAAAGAGAGTTGATCGAGCAATTACTAAACACTTGAGCCGACTTCCGACCGCTTTCTGCAAGGCTTTTTCGCCTTAGTTTCTCGGAAATTCGACGCCGTTTCTGGCCGAAAACCCCTCCCCTTCTCCCTCCTTCTATTAAATTCTCGACCTTGTGGCATGACCTGTGATGGCTGACGAGATGTGGTAATCCCAGCACCCAAATCACAAGAGTTCGTCCCTTGGTAGAGCCTTCAGGGTTATCCCCGATGTCTTTTAAACGTCAGCTCACATCAATAATTTTTTCCGGATTAGGTACTCATCGCCACAGTCTGCGTTTACGATGCAGGGGTATTACGTTACAAGCACGTTTTCCCAGACCACTATCATTCCGTTGACGTCGTCGGGCACACTCATAAACACGCAAAATGTCCCAGATCAAAGCACGTTGCTCGATTTACGAGCGTGGTATATTGCGTATGCAAGAGCAAGCGTAAGTATGGCAGTCATTTGCCGTAGCTTACCGAACCAAAACCTAAACGCCCCGAAAACAATTTTCTCTTGAGCTTCCGGCTCGGATGCTCCATCGCTGCTTTTCGATGGGTCCATTTTGTATACAGCGTGAATTGATTGTGAAAGAAACAAAATTTAGTACGGAAAAATAATTTGCGAATCAAGGAGGGATGGGGTTTACCAGGCTTTCAGAACCGATCCTGCCCATGGTAGCCTTCGAGGGAACCAAAAAAAAAAATGAGAAAATTAAATGATTCTACCGGCCGTGCTCCTATCGATATGAAACTTTAGAAAAGGCTCATCAGAAAAGTGGCAACCGTCGCGGAGTAAAAAGAAATTGAATGAGGGCGAAGCCGGCACACGGCATACATGAGGCGCGGCGGATCCTCACTGAAGGTGCATGTCCAGTAACAGAAGCATTTGTGGGAATTCCTAAGGCACAATTCTCGCTATAACGCCCTTCTATCCGATGCTTAGTGCGGGGACACTACAGCGTTAATATTAAGCAACTAAAACTCGGATAGTAAATTCAAGGCGCAATCTGTGGCTTTGAGTAACTTCAGATAAGATACATGCTTAACGAGGTCCGTGAGATCCCCGCGTTCCGACGGTATACCAAGATAATGTTTGCGGCACATTCGGTCCGCCAAATGAGCCAGAGTTCCGAACGATGCGGCGCTACTTCCAATCTCTGCCATCAGGTCGGTTGTGGAGGTAAAGTCCAGAATGTCACATCGGTGTCGGGACCATTGGCTACAGGAAGGCTTTCAACAGACACACGCTGGAAAGCTGTGTTGTTGAAGGCTGCAAAGAAGGCGTCCGGGGCGCGCATTGGATCCACGTTCAAAAGTGGCACTGGGAAAAGGAATACGTAGGTAAATATGAATATCCTCGGGAAAACGAAGTGTGGGTGGAATGTTGTGGCTCGCCTAGTCGTGAAATGCACGGATGGGTGGTGGCTAACCGCTGAGCCGGTGTGCTGTTCCACGATAGTCAGCGTTTCTCGAACCATAATTATAACCAGGTGAGCGGTCAAATGACTGACTACGATAAACAGCAAAAAGTTCACTTACTGGACCGCATAATCAGCCAGAGTATTTCCAATCAAGTAGAGTCTTGTGAGCGCGCTTGGGGTCCAGTTCGCCCTAAAAACGGCGTTGTAGACGTGCGCATCACAGTGAGGCATAAACATCAAAGTGGGCTCTTCCCGTCTATGAAATTGGAGGGCTTCCTGTCATATAATTCGTAATTATGGCGTTCAGGGGATCCTTTTTTTATCAGAGAGCAAGCTAACCTCATTGTTGATGCATTTAACTCCTAGGTCGTTCATGAGAGCAACGTCCTCGACCGAAAACACAGGGTCATAAACAAAGATGAAGCGCCGATCCTGTTTCATATGAAGGTTAGGAGGTATGTAAATATCGTAGAGAAAACATAGACAAGTAGTTCCGCACGAGTTTTGTGGCAAGGCAAAGGCGCAGAAGCAACGCCAGCTGAGTTCGTGCTGTGCGTGATGCAGTTGGACTCCCAAGTCCAAGGCAAAGACATGAGGTGATCGCCGATTCGTTTCCTATGAAACTTAAAAGCTGAGCTGATTTTTTTTCAAAAACCGAATCAATATTAACCAAAGATAGTCATAGAACAAAAAGCCCACCCTCGACCTCAGAGAGCCACATTCCAGACTCTTCTGATTCCAGCTCCAGCATTGATTGCTTCAGCAACTCTCGAGAGGACAGTTTTTCCCGGGTGACGGTCTTTTTGTGTCTTTGACGCCGCTTACGCGTTTTAGGAGGTAAGAATGCGTCAGAATCGTCTTGAGAGCATGTGCTCTGCGGCGTGGAGGCTGGCTGGCCGCTAAGCATGATGATGGTTTGAGGCTAGGGAAGAAGTTTAGCCACTCGGGTCTTCGCGCCAGTCGCGAGGCGCGTCAAGAACCTTGGGTCGCTGGGTCACCTGGCATGGCCAACGCAGCTGGCAACCTGGCTATCGTGTCGTCGCTTGAGATATGCAACGCCTGTACGACTAAGACCGAGAGAAACAGGTGTATGAAATTTGAACGTTGTCGGCACACCCTTTCAGGGTGGTTTTAAAGCTCGAGCACGGTCGAAGATACCCAGCTAAGCCAGTCATTTCTTGACGTACCTCCAGCACGGGCAACATTTCATGTTTGGTGGTTCACACAAGCACTATGCGTTCAGACATTCGGTAGAGTACTTTCTATTGCTTTGTCCGTCGTACACGACTCACAGAATGGGGATCGGAACTAAAAGTCTGCCCTCTGCTTCGACGAGTAGTATCTAGCGGGCAGACTGGCGTTGTCAATTTGTGGCATCTTTTTAAAAAGTTCACGCTCGTGTGAAAGGAATAGAGGTTGGTGTGGGCACCAGCAACGGTCTCACCAAATTTGGTGAAGCGACGCGGCCTCAGCACTTTATGGTGTGTGAGTGAAAGACAATCGTGATACACCATCGCTTTGACATACGGTTTGCCTATCCCATCACGGCTGCAAGACGTTGAATTTTTATGAGAATTAAGGCAGTATATTTCAGTAACGAATTGCGGGCATTTGCTCTGCGCGAACGGAAGACAAATCCACAGACTTGTCGAGGGCATCGTCAACTTCTCCGACAAGGACGCTGAATACCGATTGAGCTGTCAGTCGACAGCGAGGCAGCTACAGACAGAACTCACATCATATCACCCTTGACAAGATAGACACCCAGTGGAACCTCTTCTACGCCTTCGTCAGGGCTGTATATCCTTTCCACACATTCGGAAAGCACCACGTTGGATTTTTGGTCAAAGCCTGCGAGCACTCCCTATTTACGCGTCAACGTTCGCGTTTGATTTTCGTTGTCCACGTGTAGGATAAACGCACCACAATGGAACGACCATCTTGCATTAACAAGTAGACCCTTCCTGTCCATCCAAGGAGTTATTCTTGGATTTACACAACAGCTACTCCCTTGGGTAACGAATGATACCTACGGTCAACATAGCCTTGTAGACTGGACATTAGACTTGGTCGGCGACACAACGGTCAAAACAAGCCGATCTAGAGCAGGGTGCAACTGCAGTGACAGACCGCGCTGTCGCTTGAAGAGTCGTGATGGAGGGCAAGTGATGGGGGTGCGAGGAAGAAGCCGCTGTCAATCGGACGCAGACCACTCAGACGCCGCTGGGCGGTAAGCGGCGACCCATCCCGCTTTTCAACTTCGACCACCACCACGTTTCATTCGCCCCAACCCCCGTCGTTCCTTTCACAGTTACTATACATAGCCTTTCCTCCCCTGTCAGTACTCTCGGCCCCCCAGTTCTTCATGATTTTCTAATCTGCCGTCACACAGTAACCCACATAACCTACACCAATGGCCGCGACGAACGAGAAGGACACGAAGGCCGTCGAGCTTCCCGAGCTTGGCAGCGGCAGTGGCAGCCAGTTCCTGCACTCAAAGCCCGACGAGGAGGGTGAGAGCCCTCTGCCGACACCGGTCACCTCAAGCGCCCCCAAACAGCCCACGAAATTCAAGCTCTCCGCGGCCACTATCATTCCTGTGTGGATCGTGCTTAGCTCTTCGGTCATCATCTACAACAACTACGTTCTGAACGACCTCAAGTTCAAGTATCCGGTATTCCTTGTAACATGGCATCTTACCTTCGCTGTGAGTGCCGTCTCCCCCTTTTTTTAGTACATCTTGTAGCTGACACATCATTGTCACGCATGACAGGCGATCGGCACTCGCATCCTCCAGCGCACCACGTCCCTTGTTGATGGCGCTAAGGACGTCCCCATGTCGAAGGACATGTTCATGCGTTCCATTCTTCCTATTGGTGTTCTGTTCAGCGCGTCGCTCATCCTTTCCAACACGGCCTACCTCTACCTCTCCGTGGCGTACATCCAAATGCTCAAGGCGTTCGTGCCCGTCGCCATCCTGCTCATCTCCTGGACTTTCCGTATTCAGGAGCCCAACCGCAAGCTCGGACTCATCGTGTTGATGATCTCGTTGGGTGTCGCCATCACATCCCACGGCGAGCGCCATTTCAACATGATCGGCTTTATTATCCAGGCAGCTGCGGTCGTGTTCGAGGCGTCGCGTCTGGTCATGATTCAGGTTCTCCTCCACGGACTCAAGATGGATCCGATCGTGTCACTTCACTACTATGCCCCTGTCTGTGCGATGATCAACTTGCTCGTCATCCCCTTCACAGAGGGTTTCGCGCCATTCTTGGCAATTATGGAAGGTGAGACCGTACCAATGATTCAGCGCTGGAAGTCATTCTCACAACTCGCTTAGGTCAAATTAGCCCCTTTGTTCTTATCTCGAATGCCATGGTGGCGTTCCTTCTCAACGTCGCCGCCGTCTTCTTGGTTGGTGTTGGTAGTGGCCTTGTCTTGACCCTGGCCGGCGTCTTCAAGGACATCCTTCTCATCACTGGTTCCGTCCTCATCTTCGGCACTCCTATCACGCCTGTGCAGGTCTTTGGTATGTTTTGTCCATATATTGAGTATTGCGTCTATTCACATTCACGCGATTGCAGGCTACAGTATTGCTTTGGGTGGTCTCGTTGTGTTCAAGACTTCTGGCGGAAAATAATCGTCGTTCCGCTTTTGCATACTCCTGTTTCGCAACCTCGGTAGATACTTGCTATGTGCTTTGTAGTTGTTGGACTTAGACTTTCCTGATCCATACTATTATATTACCTTTACCCCCTACCCTGATTGTGTACAACCGTCATTGATACCCAGTCAGCTGCTGTCTCTCTGTAAGCCGGTATATTCAATCCATTCAACCTACTGGGGCAACCGGCACGTTCGTGATTTGCGATTTGCCTCGTTTTAGCAAGACCAACAGATCTTGTAGATTGGATTTGCGGGAAAATCTGACACTGAGGTTGCAATAGTTACCCGGGCGTTATGGTGATAATCAGACGCAGATCTTGAACTTGAGCCATTACCTTGGGCATTGCAGTTCAATTTGATATTTAGTTTCCAAGAGCAAAACTTGTCTCGAATTTTAAAAGTGGAGTCAAATAAAAATATAAATTGATTGTCCAAAACCACTCGGATAAATACAAACATAGTCATAAAAGGCATACGAGCCAAAGCAGCATTTTTTTCCAAAAAACAAACGTCGGCGACCCTTATCAAAACACACACCTCCACAACTGCGAAATAAAACAATTGACGAGTGCATAAGGATAATTGAGAAATGATAGAAACGGTTGGCAGTCCAGGCCATCATTTGGGTAAATTTGCCTCACAACGGCGAAATGGTTGTAGACATTGAATGGGAGGGGCAGTAAAATATGCGATCAGAATATTTGTCCGTGGAAATGCTGATATGCGAGTTATGAAAAAAGGACTAAGCAAGATTTATGTACCGGAAAGACGAGCGCACCGCGCAGGTGTGAACGAAAAAGTAAGAAGGAGCGTATGGTTAAGTAAAAAGACGGGCAGGTAAATAATGAAAAGGTGTGTGTGTGTGTGTGTGTTCTCAAAAGATGCGCACGGGTACGCGCGCACGCAACTCATCCTGACCGAACAGGACGGAAACGTCGACGTAGTACTATAAAATGCGAAACACATCTCCAGTAAGTATTCCATCTGAAGGACAGGATATACATCAGACACCCACCTTGATCCGGAGACCGGCCCATTCAATACCGGGCATCATATTCCTGTTGAGCTGAAGACGTCCCTTGTACAGCCCATCGGGGAGTGTGCGCACTTCCGAAAGCGTTGGGTGTTTCCTGCCCTCGATCGACGGCGCGCGAGGGCGCTTGGGGAAGCCCACGCAGACGTCGGTCTGCAGGGTGCGCGTCTCGGTGAACGCACGTCGGCGAGGCCCTGAACCAGGCATGCGCTGCTGCGATACGTCCGAGAGCGTTGGCGCGTGCCTATGCGCAGCGCTCGATACCCTCGGTGGGATTGGGATGGGCAAAGGTGACCCCGTCAAGGCCGCATGGGGGAAGAGCGGCGGTGGCGGTGCTCGAGAAAGAACGGGCGGTGCCGAGCGCACGCTGCGCCCGTGCAAGCGAGGGGGTGGCCGAGGCATATCCAAAAATGACGCGTCGGCCTCGTCGCTGCTGCTTCCGGTAGAACCTTGGAAAGAGCCGATGCTAGACGGGGGTGAGGTGCCCCTGCCGGACGACGTCACCCCCGAGAAGGCCGAGTGGGGCAACGCGACCGCTGGAGACGAAGAGGACCTGTTTGAGGAGAAACGGTCGCGTTGGATTGAGGGCGACGCAAACGCCGCGCGAGACGCCGGTCGAGAAGGTGGAAGGGGAGACGGCCCTGACCCGACGGTGATGACACGCGCAAGTGAAACGGAGACGGTCGCATCAGCTGCGATTTCCGAGGCCAAGCTGGGCGAGCGCGGTGTTGTAGTAAAAACAACATAGAAGGGGATAGAACCCGCGCGAGGGAAGCTCGCCGGACTCGCTATGGTCAGCTAAAAATCCCGAGATCTTAGTCAGGTTTGCAAAAAAAAAAGGGGGGGAACATACGGCGCATTGGAAAGGAAGTGATCGCTCAGATTTCAAGGGCACCTCTAACCACGATTCTGGCTCTAGGGAAAGACCATCAAGCGAAGACCAATCTGTATCGGGTTGGATCAGAAGTGGAGCCTCTAGTCTGTTTTGAACACAAGAGGTGTTAGCGTCACGTAACATAAAACAAAGGGTCGTATGTTGCCGGATCAAAACATAACAAAGAACACTCACAAAGCATGGTCATCAGAGCCATCCTCAGCTTCCCAGAGAGCAAACAGTCGGTAAGACACTTCGGCTGTTTCGACTCCACTGCGCACACGGATACCACCTTCCATCACATTGGAAGTGTAGAACGTCGGGGGGAATTCGTCACCAGAGGCGCTTTTCGTCGGAATCTCGAAAGAGAAGGGGTACCTCCTCACGGCACCAGGGGACGTGTTCCCACCGCTAGAACCATTGCTCCCGCGGGAAGTGATAGAACCCGACCTTTTACGGATTGCACCTAGCGCGCCTCGAATGGACGATACTGTGGAGGACCGTGGAGATCCGTTTGCGCTCGACTCGGCTGCAGAAGGCGACGTGGGGGTGATAGATTCGCTGTGAAAAACGTGTCTGTGCATTTGCCTCTCTTCTCCGCGTGTGCCGTCGACAGGTGAAACGTATGTAAAAACGCCCTCCACCTATGAACGTGAAAAAAGAATTGATGGAATAAGCTCGCAGGAAATAAGGTGCAGGCTGTAGAACATTGTCCGATATACGAGCGGCAGACTGACCGTGATCGTCACTTGCCCACCCGAACCGCAAACGGCTGGGTCAAGGCTCAACGTGCCCGACACGAGGTCGCGGTCCCCGAACATGGGTAAAGATAACGGAGGCTCCTGCGAACCCTGTTGGATGAGCTTGACAGAAGGACTTTGCACAGCGATCTCCATATGAGCTGATCTGAATTACGAGAAAGGCAAAACACATGCGTCAGTAAACCATTGGAACCGATGACGTCGCTTGAAGAGGCTGACCGAAACACCGAAGTGTGTGTGTACGCAACGCGTTCAGGAGAGGCATCAGGGACGATGGGTGGGAAGCTAGACGGCGGCGATGGGTTGGAGTCCACACGCAGGCGAGGCTTGCTTGCTTTCTTCAGCAACCTGCTTGCAGCTCCACCCGACGATAAGGCTGATGAGCTGAGGACCGGTGAGCCAGGACCGGCTACAGGGGAGGCAGTGTCCAGCTTGAGCTGTGTGCGGCTAGACTTCCGAGGTAACATCGCGCGAGACAAGGACGGCCGTTCAGAATGAAAAAGGAAAAGAAAAGAAAGAAGCGGATGTTGCTTGTGTCGAAGTCGGAGCGATAGACTAGTAGGCGCCTGCAGCCGACGTAGCACCCAACAGCAATCACGCAGAAAAAAAGGGAGGACCTCAGACGAAGGGTGAGAAAGAGAAAGGGAATAGGAACGCCCGGGTAGCAACCGAAGGGATTTTGACTCAAAATATCAGCGTGGGTGACGCGGTGAGGCCCGTGGGCGGGATACAGACGGGGATCATGGCATAAGGGATCGTTAGTCTCGAGAACGGTGGAAAGCTAGAAGCATTCTTGCGCGTGACCCCGGCCCCAGGCGCCTTCTCCCACGAACGACCACATCATCTCCACCCCAGAGGACCCTTCTCACTGCTGGTTCCTAACATCAGCACCCTTCCTTCCAAAGCGTATCATCCCAACCCACCAATGGTAACAGATCGCCAAACGTCTTTTCAGCAGTCGATTCGTCCGTTGATCTGTGGGTCGTCTTCCCTTTCTCCGTTCCTGTTTGCTCAGAACGGAGCAAGTCACAAGAAAGGTACCATATGCATGTGGACGAAATGATGGAAACCCGGATGTCCAATTGGCCAATGCCCTGGTGTCGTCAAATCAACCTTGACCCAAGGGTTTGAAGCGGGGCCTGGACGTCAGACACATCTACAACTACATCACAGCCCCCACCCAAGGAAAGCGTGCGCTAAAAGCTCCGGTCACCAATACGCTTCCAGAAGCTGACTTGCGTTGGGTATCCACCCTGTCCTTTCTTCGAGGAAACACACCGCAAAGTCCTCTGATTGGTTATTGCTAATTTGAAACATGTTGGCAACTCCCGAAGCAGCCGTTTCGTCCCGGAGAACCCGAAGGCGCGTGGAGAACTTTGCCGGGGACTCAGGTATGTGAGCACCTCTTTGAATTTGGAAATGGCACCGATTCCGGATGTTTCATGGGCGGGCTCCAGCCTTTTGTGGTAAAATTTATGACTGTTTGTGCGGTGCATAGGCGCACAACACAATTCACCAATTGATAGTAGAGATCTCAGCTCTCGGCCCTCCACTCGGCGTTAGTGAGCACAACAGGTCCCAGGTTCTGTCAACTACATAGAAGAAAGGATCACACGACTTAATGACATAAGTTCTATTCGGCGTAGATCTTCATGTCGAAATCCAGAAACATGATGTTGCAAGAGACAGGCCATGTGAGTTGACATGTTTGTTACGGTCCGACGTCGCTGTCAATTTTATCTTGCCTCCGGCTAATGCCTACATGAGTGCCGGTACCAAGTCAGAAATGATTTGGAGGCCTTTGTGGAATTCTGTTTTTGATGGGATGACCTGTTGGTGGCGCAGCTGTTGACGTTATCATGCCAGAAAAAAAAAGAAAAAAAAAAGAGCAAGAGCGTCACAGCTGCGTGTTTAGTAAAGTCAGGGTGAATATTCGACACTAATGCGCCAACAACAGTGGAGTACGCTGTTCAGCCCAGATCCTCAAGTTGACAGTGTGCTTTCGTAAATAGAACACTTTTCTCCCTGTTATGCTACTTAGCAAACCGAATCTACAACGTCGGCGTTGGTGCAATGCGTTACAAGGACGACCTGGTTCGCTCTCGTCAATAACTCAAGGTGGGTTACAGACCTGCTGGCCTTAGTGTCAAGTACTCAGGCGTGTATGGTGAGAGTCGCAGCTGCAGTTACATAAAAAATCAAAGTCTGTTGATTGTGTGACAGACTAGAGAGATATTGAGTGGTTAGACTTGACCAAGAGATCATTGCTCGACCAAGCTGATGGATGGTATTTGGGTTATGCCAATTGGTGCATAAATGATTGTTGACGTGATGTATCTGCTCCCATCCTGTCATAATATGATGGAGCTTTAGAATTGAAACAGTGATGGTCTAGTCATGTTTGTCTACCCATTCAGTATCAAGTCATGTGGATATGAGGTAAAACATTAGTACGTTAATGTACGCACGCAAACCAAAAAGGGTCTTGCTATGAGAACCACGGACCTAATGACGCGACGCTCACTATGCAAAGTAGTTAATTAAAAAATGGTGTCGGACTCTACTGTTCGCATGAATGACGAATGGGTCATTCAAGAGCGGAAGCTCACAATCAAAGGCGCACTGAACGCTATCTTCGATACTTCACTGCGCGACGATCATTAAATGGCATGGCAACAAAGAAAATCACTAAAACCTCGATCGACATTTTTTGTGGTGATCGATAAGACATGACAAGCCGGTAGAAGAAATGTTTCGCACGTAGAAGATATGTCGTTTTTTTTCGTTCCGAGTTCTGAGAACCGATTGTTCTACACTTAATATACCTGGGCCTCGTATAGACTCTGACACAGATCTTATTCCGGATCTCACGTGTTTGTGCCGGGGGCGAGTACTTAGGGTTCTCGGACACGTGAGACGCGTAGCAGTTTTTTTACATCCGCGACAGCCGGCGTAAGTTGAACAGACTACAGTTATCTCTCACAGTTGACTTGAAGTCTTCGTTGATCATCAGCAGAAGCCGTTCTCTTCAGCGTCTCTTGAACCGGCAGCCGTAAAATGTTATTGAGGCGCTGATGAGAATTCGAGCACCCACATACAATCCAATCGTAGAAACCATCACATCAGCATGGTCATTCGTTCACTATCACTACTTATGCTAAGTTAAGATAAATGGTAATCACGCGATGGTCATTTTGGATTCCCGAAAGCGTTCGCCAGGTTTGCAAATACTATGTACCATGGTCTCACCGCATGTAAAAATGGTTGGACAGTCATATCAGATGCCTAGCTGGATATGAAGGGTATGTGGATTAGGTAAAGGGCTTATAATTAGGGAGCACATCCACTGGTAATCATGAGGTGGAATCACATGAGCTTGGAAGAAATATTAGCCCAAACAATGTCGCGAGACTGTTTGCGAATTATAGACATGACTTCGACCAGACTTCGACTGTCATTGGAACTTCGCGATGTCGTGCCAATCGATAATGCCATCAAAGTCAAGAATTCAATATAAGGGTACCGATAAACGTTTATATCCTAGGACTTTACGCCAGAAAGCCTCGGGGTTAGACTCTGTGTCGCAAATTTGCCTCCTAACTCCGACGGTGTTTAACTTGAGCCAATCGATCGGCTGACTGGAAGGATGAAGACACAGAAGCAGAACACCTACTAAAAAGAGCTTAACGTCCAGCAACCGCAGCGAACCATAATGCCAGAATTGACAGCGACTAGTCTAAGTAGTTCAGCCATGTTACAATGACTCAAAGCCCAACCGTTCATCCGAGAACCTGGAACACGAGAAGGCCGAATAAGGATCACTAGACGGACTGACAGTTCCAAGTGACTTTCGATGTTCATAGGCTAAGATGACGACTGGCTGAGACCCATGTGACTATCATACCTCGCTTCGGATACAACAACTTGATCACGCTTTGAGAACTGAAACTGGAATAGGTGGGAAACCTCTATCAATAATTAGTTGTGTATAGCAAGATCTCTACGATGACAACAGAATATAGGTCACATTGCGCCCACGATAAGATACGAAGGCAAGCACGATAGCTGCAACATCACAGCGCTAACCATACTACACGATGGTTGGCATGTGGATAAGAACGGTCGAGTTTGGAGCGGACGAAGAATCACAATGCGTTCTGGACTGCCTTGACAAGGGCCTTCGCGCTTACGCGAATGGTCAACTTCGACCACTCACTGTCGGCGGAGTGACTTGTAGGAGGAAGGTGCTTCTCGTCCGCACCCCTATTGGTGCGAGATCGATTAGTATGATAATTTTCCAAGACAGCTTTCCAAGTAGAATAGCACGTACTTGTCGTTGTGCCAGGCAATGTACTTCAGTCCAACGACACGAGCCGGGATTTCGATATCAGGCTTGAAGATATCTCTGGGGAAGAGTTCGATGATAGTTGCGCGATTGGAGGGAAGCATGAATAACGCAGACGATAGAAGTTCGCCTGTGGGACCAACAACGACCTATGACATGGCGTCAGTGTCATAACACGTACATTGGGCTCTCGAATCAAGTTACATACCGAAGAACGCACGATTGCACGCATCCGATCCTCCCAGGAGGTTTGATCATCAATGATTTGAACTTCTACGCCACCAGAAAGCTTCCTCAGCCCCATGACTAGCGCATCGTGCTCTTCTTGGCTGAGCTTTGGAGTTCCAGAGATGTGCTGGGCAGATAGATAGGTGACGACCTTCTTGCCCTCGTGATCGTCAACACCGAGATGATCAACTAGATTCCGGCGAAGCGCAGCCATCCACCCTTCGGGCGCCTGCAAGCCTTTGAATGGCCCCGACCAGGCAGGCGAGCCCGTCGAGCCGGCAGCGCGTGCCGCCGCTCCGCGGTCCGCCAAAAGCACGCGCTCAAAGACGAAAGGTACGGACATCGTTTTGTAGTCCTCCCAGTCCTCCTGATTATGGATGGACAGTGTCGGAAGAACGATCTTGGCAAGGGCGGTGTCGATGCCTGTGAAGGTACGAGGAGGTGCGACTGCAGGTGGGGGTCCCTCTGTGTTCTTGACTGTGTAGGTTGGAATGTGTGGGAAGAAAAGGCGGAGGGGCGGAGAGTTGGTGGTACGCCCCGAAGGCGTGATAGATGGATCAAGAGAGGCGTGTAGACGCCAGAGAGAGAGGAGAGTATGCGAATCTTGAGCTGAAAAGCAATTTTGAGCGTGTTTGTACACAAAATACGCAAGACGACGGAAAGAAGCTTACAAGATGAGGGGCCAGTGGCAATCCACGTAGTACCATGAATCCTATTCCGTGTTAGCAACTACGTGTCCAAACGCACGCAGAATTGCCTACCGTGCAGCCTTAAGCCCAAACTTCTCGTCCGCTTCAGACGACGAGATCACGCGCCAATCAGCAGCCGATGGAGGCTGGTCAAAGTGCTTGTTGGATGATGCCACCGCAGCAAGCGCAGGAACTTGCGAGGCATCGTCTGTCACGACATACATGATGCCCTGGTGGATAACTACCTTCTCCAATACAGTGTATCCTACGTATGCCACGTTCATTCACTACCGAGCGGAGACATATGGAACTACACTCACCAGCGATATGCCGCATAATACGTGTCTTGGTCACCCCATCCTTCCAGTCTAACACTTCCTCAGACAACTTGCTGGCGCCCCACCCCACCAGAGCATTTTTGACGTCCTTCCTGTCAACGGGAGCACCCCCTCCGTGTGTGGTGGCATTCATTTCCTGACCAAAGATGGCGCGGTCGAGGTACCCCGCACCTTCACCGACAGGAGGGCGACCCTCGCCGTCGGCCACCGCACCAGGCGTCCAGTCCCACCCGCCAGTGATCGCGAGCTCGAGCGCGTCGGGTTCGCCTTTGATGTTGACACGTCGTCCATCGGGGGCTAGGAATGTATTTGGAATAGTCGTAAGACCAAGCTTGGCTGAAAGCCGAGAGGCAGTTTCAGAGTCTACGCCTGCGGCGCGCAAAGATGAATCGAGGTTGTAAGAAAGAACAAAGGCGCAGAGGCCGAAAATGGCGAGTGTGATTTCGCGGCGCGTTGGAGGAGCGAGTAGTCCTGTTGTCCCGCGCATTGTGAGTGGTCGGGACTTGTGAGGTGTAAGGAACGTGGTGGTGGTGAAGGAACGAGGGTGGTGTTGTAGCCGACCCCGGCGCTAAGTGTGCATTTTACGCGGCGAGCGTATCAATCATGGTGTTCACACAAATCCAACACAAATGAGTAAAGGTTAAGTAGCATCGTAAATAGTCTTCGGCTCATAAGAAAAGCGATAATACACGAGCTACACGAAATATGTATGATAGTTGTGCACGAGCTTCCCAATTAAGTGTATGAAAGTAGCTGGATTGCGCGACACAGCAGAAGTAACAAGAGTCTTTTTACACCTCCTGGCTCTGCTCACCCTTCTTGCCCTTCTTTGTTGCTGAAGGCAAGAGCTATGGTTAAATGTCAGTAAGTAATGGATATGATACGTAAAAATATGTGATGGACATACCTCAGGCTGAATGAAGGGTACGACACCACCTTGCGAGATGACAACGTCACCGAGGAGCTTGTGCAATCTGAGAACACATGTAAGCCACAACACAACCAAGACATTAATGGTCTACGTACTCCTCGTCGTTGCGGATTGCGAGCTGAAGGTGACGCGGCACAATACGTTGCTTCTTGTTGTCACGCGCGGCATTGCCGGCAAGCTCAAGAATTTCCGCGGCGAGGTACTCGAGAACCGCAGCAAGATAGACTACATTAGGAAATCAAATGAGTCAAAACATTCACAGAAAAGACGATGTCTCGACGTACCAGGAGCACCAGCACCCACACGCTGAGCGTAGTTACCCTTCTTCAGGAGACGGTGGACACGGCCAACGGGGAACTGAAGACCCGCACGGGACGAGCGAGACTGAGTCTTCGAGTCCGCACCAGACGCCTTGCCACCAGAAGAGGACTTGCCAGCTTTTCCCTTGCCAGACTGCAGAAAAAACACGTCCCAAGTCAGAACTTGTACAACTCGATGCGAATGTGCATAATAAGTGAGCAAGCCGTACCATGTTGGATTGATATGAAGAGGTAGAGGAGGAGGGTGGTAACGCAGGTGGGAGTGAGAGGGGAGAGAAAGAGCTGGTGGTGGTAAGAGGTCAAGGAGTGCTGCTTGTTTGTCCACAGCGCGCCGCGACTCTATGTCAACAACGCGAGCCATGCAGCACGTGACAATAGCCCGCGTCATTCGACCATGTGACAGATAGACGCCCTTTCGGCGTCTTGTCGTCTTCTCCCCCGACACCGGCAGGCTCGGAAAGGTCTGATCGCTGTAACACGAGTGCTCGCTATGTTGCCTCGCGTCGGCGACGCATGTCGCTCAGGAGCGGCTATGCGTTGTTGTCGACTTACCACTCATTTTGCCTCCACGTCACTGCCGTCTCGACCAGCTACCGCGTCGCCTACCGTGTTGCATGCTCATTACTATTATCTCGATCCTGTCCGGATTCATCGTCGAGCTCGCTCGGATGCACCTGCTCGACCCGCGCAGGAAAAGACAAAAGCGTCGGCACAGGGCGCAGGAGCAACCCCGCGAGCTACCATGGTCGAGCCGCCAGCACCGACGCTGCCGTTCTTGCCACGACCCTTGGGCGTGAAACAGCGTCCATCAACGATCCGCACCAGCTGGAAGAGCGATATGATGGATCAGGACAAAAGAATGGCGGAGAGGGAGATCATGTATGTCATTGGATGTGTAGAATCACCCACATTTTAATACTAACGCCTAACTCAGCGTAAAGCAAGCGACAAAGGGATATTTCCATGATTTAAATGCGACAAGAGTGCACGGCGGTAAGACGTGGATTGCACCAAGAGTCCTCATTCGAGAAGATGTGCGTATGCTCCTTGTAAGTCCATTCTTTCACGACGCTGACAGAGTCCACAGAGAGCATTGTACTTTCCCGACGTTGAGGGCTCTAAGCTCAGTGATGGACAGAAAGTTCATACCACAAAAATCTGCTATGGCAAAATTTCAGTCATTTCGATGCTCAGCACTCGAATGTCCGAGGTCTGTTTCAACGCTGCTGCGCCCTCCCGTAGTTAATCCCTTGAAGTAGCTTCACGCCGAAAACTTTGTCAAGCATACAAACGAGGCCCACTTGGCCAACCCCAAATACCAGTACATCCAAATTAACCTTCAAGAAAATATCCTCAAGTCCTTCCTTGTCAACCTCTTCACAAGGTCCATTCGCGCACAAGTGCCTCAACAACTTCACGACACTTACCTTGTCTCGACACAAAACATGGAACAGCTCCGAGATCCGCTTGGCATGACAAACAAGCATATCGGATATACGTATCTTGTCGATGATAATCTTCGGGTCCGGTGGGCGGGATGCGGAGATGCAATGGGTGAGGAGGCCGAAGGCTTAGAGAAGTGCGTGCGGCAGTTGCTTGAGCGACTGGAGGCACCTGCAGGAACTTCAACAGAGACACACGAAAAGCTTAGAATTTAGTTGCATTAAATAATACTTAATATGTCTCTGATAAGCCCACTTGCTGGCCACTTATCAGATCTAAATCAAGTCAAACGTGGCACAAACGCGTCGACCCTGGGCTGTGATCTCAGAGAAAGCAGAAATCGTCGGAGGACGTGTCCTGCACTGGATTTGTCTCAAACCCCAAAGTCTCTCTCTCGATCCTTACTCTCCGTACAAGAACACGACGTGGTCAGAGGCGCTGACGTCGTCAAACCTTGAGAGCTGTTCGTGCTGGTCGTCCAGTGTTCCTCAACATCTTCGCCTTACTCACATCTCTTGACCACCGCCTTCATCTGGCTATCGTCACATCGACAGCCCTACTTCCCAGATAAGCAACGACACGTGAAACTCCCTAGTCAACCAACTTGTATGCACCACCGTTCCCTATGTTTTTCTCTTCTCGTTCTTGAGCATACACCTCGGTTATTCTACAGACCTTTACGATGGAGAGCCAAGGACAACAGCTCCCTCCGGGCTGGGCTGCAGAGTGGTGCGTGTGACCACACGTTCGAGATAAAACATACCGACATTTAGCGTTCCGTCTACAGGAATGCTGAGCATCAGCGCTATCTTTTCATCCGTGCGTTTTCCCTGCCTGAAAAGAGTCTATCTTTCTTACATCACCCTTCACAACCTTAGATACCGACTCTGGGCATACCCAATGGGAGCCTCCCGCGGGACCTAGCGACGGTGCATACCCACCTCAGGGCGCTGGTAGTCCTCCTCCAGGTCCAGGTGCCGCTGGAGGCACACATTCATCCAAGCGTCGACAGTACGCTGCTGGTCAAACCCAAGCCTACTATGGAGAAGCCCAGCCTGCTTTCGGTGGACAGCCCGACGTGAGCTACGGGCAACAGCAAGGAGCCGCGCCACAGCTCTTCACTCCGGGGCTGGCCGCAGATAACACCTTCTCCTCTCAGCAACAACAACAACAGCAGCAGCCCCAATACTTCTCCCCCGGAAGTGCACAGGGCTATCCACAGCAAGCCGGTACGCCGGGCTACGGCCAGCAACAGCAGCAACAGCAGCCAGGCTCTGTGGATCAGCTCGCCGGGCAGTTTGGCCAGATGGGCTTTGGAGGCGGGCAGAAGCCTTTCCAACTGTTCAGCGCAAACTTGCTCTCACAGCCGCCTGAGCCACTTGAGCTTCATCGCCCGCCGCCCGAGGTTCGTCTCCCACCGGGTGCAAGTCTCGTGCCCCACCCCAACATCAATCCGGATGTAAATTATCAGCGGTCGACGCTGAACGCGATTCCGACGGCGAGTAGCTTGCTCGCGAAGAGCAAACTTCCGTTAGCGCTGGTGGTCACCCCTTACCGGAGCCTCAAGGAGGGCGAGCCTGAGGTCCCGCTTGTGACGGATACGGTCATTGCTCGCTGTCGGCGCTGCAGGACATACATCAATCCCTTCGTACAGTTCATCGATGGCGGGAATCGGTATGTCGCATTCTGAACAAGCTTAGATCATGAGAGGCTAATAGGCTGTTTCAAGCTGGCGGTGCTGCATGTGCGCGATGTCAAACGAGCTGCCTCAGCTCTTCGACTGGGACTCGGCACGCAACGCTCCAGGTGACCGCTGGGCTCGCGCTGAGCTCAACCACACTGTTGTCGAGTTTGTTGCGCCGACGGAGTATATGGTTCGCCCGCCCCAGCCGGCTGTGTATGTCTTCCTCATTGATGTTTCGCATGCTGCAATCCAATCTGGTTAGTTCAAATAGATGCTAATGCATAACGGAGGTCTAAACACGTCTAACAGGAATGGTGGCGACCGCAACACGAACGATCCTCGAGAATCTTGACCGTATCCCGAACGAAGATAAAAGAACCAAGGTTGCATTGATTGCTTTCGATGTTTCGCTCTACTTCTTTTCCATGCCGGTATGCACAAGTTCAGACTCTTCAGCTGTGCACGCTAAACTCAGCAATCTATACTTGTAATAGCCCGACTCTACAGAAGCTTCGATGCTCGTTGTTTCCGACGTTGACGATGTTTTCTTGCCCAAGCCGACAGACTTGCTCGTGAATTTGGAGGAGGCCCGCGCATCGCTTGAGGCACTACTTGGTCGTCTTAGTGAAATGTTTGCGGATAACCATACTGTCGGCAGCGCCCTTGGACCCGCGCTTCAGGCTGGTTTCAAATTGATGGTAACGCCTACCTTCTGCATTCTGAGCTGAATATTCAAGGGGTCTGACCCATGCACTCGTGTAGTCGCCTATTGGAGGTAAAATCATTGTTCTCTCCGCGAGCCTTCCGTCCGTTGGTGCGGGTACGCTCAAGAACCGTGAGGATCCAAAGATCCTCGGCACAGCGAAAGAATCTGGTCTGCTTCAAGCTGCTTCGCCGTTCTACAAGACGTTCGCGATCGAATGTTCTCGTGCGCAAGTATCAGTAGATATGTTCTTGTTTAGCGCGCAGTATCAAGATGTCGCCACTCTCGGTGAGATATATTTACAATTTATCGTTCGCCAAACAGCGGCTAACCGGTCATATATCTAGCTTGCCTACCGCACTACACTTCGGGACAAACCTACTTCTACCCTGCCTTCAACGCCGCGCGTTCAGAGGATGCAATCAAGTTCGCACACGAGTTTGGTGCTGTGCTCGCCATGCCTATCATGCTCGAAGCCGTCATGCGCGTGCGCGCATCAAGAGGCCTCCGCATGGCGTCGTTCCACGGCAACTTCTTCGTTCGCTCAACTGACTTGCTGGCCATGCCAGCTGTGCCGCAAGACCAGTCCTATGCAATTGAGGTCCAGATTGAGGAGACGCTCACCCAGCCTTTCGTCGTTTTCCAGACTGCCATCCTGCATACCACCTGTTACGGTACGACAAGTCTCTCAATTAACATACATGTCTCTAATCTCCTTTTAATTGACAAGGCGAGCGCCGCATTCGTGTTGTTACCTCTGCTGTACCGACCACGGCGAACATGTCCGAGGTCTTTGCGTCTGCTGATCAGATTGCAATCACGACTTTGCTCGCAAACAAGGCTGTCGAGCGCAGTTTGACCCACAAGCTTGAGGACGCGCGTGACGCCCTCTTCCAAAAGGTCGTCGATATCCTCGTCGCTTATAAGCAGAGCATGACTGCTGGTGGTGCTGGTGCAAGCGCGCAGCTAGCGATTCCAGACAACATGAAGATGTTGCCCGTGCTTATCCTTGGTCTGCTCAAGAGTGTGCGTCTCTGTTTTAAAGTTATTTCACTGTATCGTTGTGAGAGACTAATAATTGACCCACCTCAGGTTGGTATTCGCCAGAGCGCCCAGATCCCTCCCGATCTTCGGGCGTATGCGCAGGCACTCCTCACATCACTTCCAGCGCAGTTGCTTATCCCATACTTGTATCCGACATTCTACTCGCTACACAATATGCCTCCTGAAGCGGGAACTATCGGCGAAAACGGTATAATTCTTCCGACGCCTTTACCGTTGACGTCTGAGAGACTCGAGCGTCATGGCCTCTTTTTGATTGAGGACGGTCAAAACATTTTCCTTTGGATTGGCCGTGATGCGGTGCCTCAATTGGTCATGGATGTGTTCAACTTGCCGAGCTATGAAGCGCTTCGTGGAGGCAAGGTATGTAACAGAGTTTCGATATTTATGATATGTGAAATACAGGCTTACATTGTCTTGCAGACAACACTCCCTGTTCTTGAAAACGACTTCTCGCAGCGCGTCAATGCTATCATCGCCAAGACTCGTGAGCTTCGTCGCGGAGTGTACTATCCGCACCTTTACATCGTCAAGGATGATGGCGAGCCAGCCTTGCGCCTGTGGGCCCTTAGCTGCTTAATCCAAGATCGCTCCGACGTGCTACCCAGCTATCAACAATTTGTTACTCAACTACGGGACAAGGTCAATGGTGTAGGTGGTGGGTACTAAAATAGACAGGGGAAGTGTACATGTAAATTGTACTGTGTGCATTGTACGTGTGGTGCTTTTCTATTGTATTTTCCCAAGCCAAGGTGGCAATGTATGTTTGGCTCTTGCGCTCAGATATTGTAGGACTTCAGATTATAGCTCGATTTCAAACAATAGACGAGAAGGTAGTTCACTAAAGATAAGGGAATAAAACAAGGTTATGAAGAACAGACCCCGTCACAGGTATCTTGAGTACTTTCTTCATCGTTTGCGAGAACTTTTCGTTCCCGTCGTCCGCATTTTCCTTTTCTTTTCTTCCGGTTGAAGCATCGACTCCGATGGCTCGCGGCTTAATCTTGAGCTGCGGCGTGGCGTAGGGGGGACATCATGAGGCCCGTCATCATCACTTCTATCACTCAACCCTGTAGAGATACGACGTTTGGAGCGCGTCGCGCGTACAGGTGGCGCCCGCATCGGTGGTACAGCATCTTCACGCTCAGACACCGTATGCTCATCTTCATCAGACCCTATGTTCAACGTTCCTGGGAGGCTGCGGGAGAGGCTCTCGCTCTCGTCAATGACGGTCTTGGCGGAGGCGCTCGCACGGGTTTGACGTGATCCAGTGCCAGATGCAGCGTTCGCAGACGGCTTGCTGTTGGAAACAGGTTTTTCCGATGAGGATTGGGCGGCGGATGTGGCCTGCCTCATCGAAATCTTCGCGGGACGCACAGCAGACGCACTCTCTCCCACATCCTCTTCCACAGGAGCTTCATGTTCTAAATGGGGTTCGGGCGTAGGTGTTGGCATGAACGCCCCAGGTGGATGCATGGTGCCCGTTTTTGTCCGGCGCAAGGATGCTCTCGCACTGATCGGCTCGCTGCTGGTGGAGCTCTGAACGGAGATAGGCTCTGGAGCACGCGAGGAGAATACTGAGAAGCCATAGCTATCTTTAGTATCAGGTGTATCTTCTACGGGTGCGGTATCTCGTGGTGGCGAACGCGCCGAATCCACATCCATCCCTGCCTCTTCCTCTACAGGACTTAGGGGGTCCACCGCCGGCTGACTGTCTTGCACTTGTGGTTGAGGCACCGGATCGGCGACAGGCTCAGGCGCAAGTTTCTTAGCGGATATTCTTTCTGGCAGAGGAGGAGGATCGTAGAAAGCATTTCGGGCAACACGTGCGCTACCCGATGTGTCGTAGATCGACTGGCGTGGTCCTGCCGACGACGGTAAGTTGTCCTTGTTCCCGTTAGTCTCCGCGCCGCTGCTCTCCCGTCTCACGTGGCGTGTGCTAGCACGCGCGCTGATTGATGTAGCGGCGGCAAACGCGTCCCGGGGCGCGCTAACATTCGTTCCAAGCCCGAAACGTGGTGCACCAGCAATTTCAGAAATGGGTCGTCCAATAGGCGGGTCGACGGCCACTCTCCGGCCACTGATAGGTAGTCTGATCTCCTCCCACGATGCCGACAAGTCTGCTGGGATGTTTGTAGACAGAGCCTTGTCCTTGCCAGCCTCGAGGCTCTTCTTAATAACAGTGCCGTTCGCTCGCGGAAAGGCCATCGTCGTTGTGGGTATACCAACAGGAGTGTCAAACTCGGCATCAAGAAGCGCACGTTCCGCCTCTGGCATGCTACGTCGGATCTCGTCGACAAGCTCTTGCCGTCTGCGCAAAGCTTTGTCATCCTCCCTTGGTCCGGGAGGTGCCCGTGCAGCGCCAGAGTAGGATGCTGTTGGCGCAGGCGTGTTGTTAGCGAATGCGCGCGCGAGCCTAAGTGCAGCGGCGTGTGAGCCAGCTTGCAAAAGACGGACGAGCGTTGCATCACGTAAGGCAGAGACGCCAGCAGGAGTGAGATAAGAGGGTGGATGGGTTGCATGCAAATGAACTATGGTCCGTTCGTATGGTGTGAACGGAAGCGAGAGCAGGACGCGGAGCGCGTTTGGACGTGGTAAAGCTACAAGATCGATAGTGAGCATTGATTATTCGGTTGCTAGAATATATACGCACGGGTTAATGCCCAATCTAACACCAGTTTGATGAGACGAGAACGCGTCTCTGAGTGTTCTGGGAATGTCCGTTGGTAGGTCCAACTTGATGCAATGCCACTTGCCTCAGCGAGGGCGACAGCGTGAAGGTCCAGGTCATCCGGTTCAACCAACAGAGGTTTCGCCGAGCGAATGTATCTCAAAATTAGGGGAGCACGAGCAGAAATGCTTGGTATTCTTGTTTTGGGCACGTAACAAGGCGCACCAGTCTCTAGAGGGAGAGCGAGTGACTGCAGAATTTTTGAAGCATAATCTCGGTTAATACGAGAGTCTGCAAGAAGAGACACAGCACGCTAAAAAAAAAACAATTGTTTTAGGGAAGCTTTTGTTATAATTGTGGGGTTATACGCACTTCAACATAATTCCCAGTGTCTAATGCCCAATATGCATCCGCGAGCATCATAAACTGGGGAGGTATACAACGGTCTGCTACGAATGCAGTCTCTCGCGAGCGACGCTCATCTCCGGTATGCCATTTGAGGAGGTAATATATGAGGCAGTCCTTTTTTAGTCGGTCATACGTAGACTCCTCGATGGCGTTGAGCAAACGAGAAAGCGTGTCGGCGTCCGTTGGCGGATACAGTGCAGACCCGTCGACGATACCACCTCGGCTAAGGAGCATGTCAAATATAAGCACATCCGAAAGAGCAGCGCGGCGGGCTTCGATAGAGTGTGGCACTGGCTCCTTGAAAGGAAAGCCTTCACTCGAAAGGTCGAACAAAGCAAGGGTTTCGGTTGGAGGGTCCTGAAACATTCACAGTTGGTAGTCCGAGATTATACGTGAAATAGAGGAGACTCACTATATCCATGTCGAGTTTCACTTAAATACCTATGAATGAAAAATATGGACTGGCGAGGGAGTAACGACGCGTTCGTTCTGCGACGCGTTGCGCAACAAGGTCAAACGACAAGGACAAGTCGGCTGTTCACGTGAGCTTCGCCACTTGGCTTCAAACCAGATCCACTTGTGTGCATATTGCTGCAACACCATCATCCTCAACTCCTATTCGATCCCGCTCAAAGTCGTTCTGTGCTACTATTACAATTATCTCGATACATTTTTCAATCTTTTTCTCGAAAAAAAATGTCTACAGGAAAAAAATTGGGTGTATCACCTCCCAACAATCTCGCACACAACGGACTCATACCCATCAACCGGCTACCTTCAGAGGTGCTTGCCCATATATTCTCATGCTACGACGCGATTATCCGTAGTCACCCGAGGGGTGGTGCACGAATACTCAATCCAGCACTAGTAATGCACCAACCCTAGAGAATACACCGGACCGACAAGGCTCTATTTATGTGTAGTCATGTGTGCCGCCATTGGCGCTCTGTTGCCCTTCGTACACCGTCTTTATGGAGTAACATAAGCAGCTACCTTCCCTTGCAATGCTTTGAAGAAGTCTTAGTGCGCTCAAAGTCTGCTCCTCTCTTTGACGTACCATGTCGCAGCTCAAGCTCCGGAGGTGAAAGACCTATATGCATCAGCACTTCGTCGCAATTTAAGCCGGCTTTACCACTTTACCTTGCCCATTTTTCGATAAAACGTCCGTGAGGGCCTGGAGCTACTTTCTTCTTTTGCTCCGTGAGTAGAAAATATAGAAATCCACGTTGATGAGCCTGTAAGTCTTGCTATTCGCCGCTCTCCTCAGAGGGCTACTATTTTACCAACATGGCTCTTTTCTGGTGCATCGCCTCTTCTTCGAGACATTATACTTAATGGATGCTCTCCTAACTGGGGCGTTGCTTTGCCATTCTTGACAAACGTCACCAGTCTTTCCGTTGACTGCTCGCTAAGTTCTGATGGAGCTGATGTTTCTGCTCTGAATATGATACCCCTCCTCACTAATATGCCACGGCTTCGTTTTCTGAACTTGAAATATAAATCATGGGATACAACAACAGTGCTTGCTCAGAACAGCACCACCGCTATTCTTCCAGAGCTTGTTCATGTCTTGTTGATCGGAAACCCACAGTGGATTGCTTATTTCGTTCAGCATGTTCGCTATCCGCCATCAACCACCATAAAGTTTGTTGGAATCTGGGCAATCCGGGGATCGGATGACCCGGATAGTTACTTTGATTCCTATCAGT
>JAZHGK010006593.1:0-21319 GCA_037855215.1 Waitea zeae | reverse complement strand
TTTTTGCCACCTTAAATAGTATGTTTGATGACATAAGCGGGATACTATTTCAAAGTTTTAAAATAATCTGAGTGTAACTATAGTACTTCTAAGGCTTAAATGTGTATATTTACTGAGATATATTACATCAAAAAGTTTGTAGGCATTTGCCTGTCTCTACTGTACCAGCCACAACTTTTTATCTTTACAGTTTTAGCTCAGCTATCTAGTCATGTAAATTGATTAGCCCTTCTCATCACAGGTCATATAAAGAATGATCGTGGTAAAGACCTAACATACCAGCGGCCCATCTATTTCAACCATGTCGGTGTAATATGTGATCTATCCAGGGTGCAGTATATTTTTCTGAACTTTACTCACAGTGGCTTATTGACGCGTCCATCACACTCGCTTAGCTCTGTTTAAGTAATGTACACTCTATATTCCATTTTCTGATGCATTACCTTGAGGGCTCAATTAATGTACTGAGGGATTAACCAAAAGTAAAGGGCACAGCATGATTTGATACAGTTATTTTTGCAATTATTACATATGTGCATGCAACAACTATACGTATTATACACCGGCTTCTAAGAGTAAACTTCGAATTTGTTATACGAGTGATGCTATATCTTCTTTTACCATGTCTGCGCATTTCTCTCCGATAGCAATACAAGGAGCAGACTATTACAACATCAACCTTGGTCCTGTCAACAATAACAATCAAGCTCACCGTGTGTCCAGCAACAATCTCTGGGAATACCGACGCATCCGCCACTCTGAGGCCTCGCACGCCATATACCCGTAGCCTTTCATCGACGACTCCGCCTTCCTCGCGAGGTGCCATCCGTGCAGTTCGGCACGGATGATACAGCGTCTCGGCGCGATCCCGAATAGCCTCTGCAAGCGCCTCGTTGGACTCAAGATGAAGGAAGTGATCAAGGTCAGCCGAGTTTTCGGACGGGTCGAGAACAGTATCAAACGGTGGAGCGTGTACAACTCTGAGGCCGAGGCGTAGGCCACGGACGAGGGTCGCTACATCGTTTTTTGAAGAGAGGTACCTGTATTTGAGATATTAGAGGTAGATAGTAGACATTGACTGAAAACTCACTGGGGATCAATCACAGGGGGATCGAAAATGTCAGTAGAGGCAAGACGTATTGTGCCTTCGCTTTCTGGCCTGTAAGAGGTTGTTCAATTTGAGTATTAGAAGTTCGGTAGCATGAGATTAACCTCAGAAGCACAGTGAAAAGGGTTATGATATTTCCTCCAGGCAGTGACCCATCTCCGTGTCTTGAATACCCTGCGTTCACATAGATATACTCGACATCGGGAGCTTGAGGTCCTGATGTCGTATCTATAGGTACCACGTCGTCTACTTTCTCTCCCTTGAAGAGATTATCATCCGTTACACGCGCAAATGCGGCACCCTCTCCTAACTATCACATTACCTGTTTCAGTAAGAGCACTCTCGATTTATATACTAAGGAAAGCACCACTCACGTTCGTTGATAGAGGACCACCTCCAGTTGTTAACCATCTTATCTTTGCCATCTGTAGCCTCAGCTTCTCCCACCAGTTGCTTGGACTGAGGAAACTCAGTGATTGTCCACTCATGTCTCGGAAGAACGTATTGACGGTAATGTGGTCTTTGAGCCCCGATCCAACGCCAGGCAGATCAGCATAGACGGGTATACCGTGGGAAGAAAGATGGTCGGCAGGGCCAATGCCAGACAGCATGAGCAGCTGGGGCGTGTGGACCGTGCCAGCCCTAGGTTGACCGTTGTAGTTAAGTTACTGAATGACTTTCGATAGTGTTAAAACGCACGACAGGACAACTTCTCTTTTCGCCCTCGCCACGAGTCTTGATCCATCCTTGTTTTGAGTGAACTCAACGCCAGTCACTTTTGGTAACTTGCCGCCTGCAATGAAAGGTTTTGGCATTAGGGTTAGTCTCAATATTGGCCTAAAAAGAATCGAACCTGCGGCACTGCTAAAGACGAGCTTTGTTGCGCGAGCACCAGTAACAACCGTCAGGTTTGGGCGACGCAAAACATTTGGTGTGAGGTATGCGGACTCAGTCGTGACGCGTTCACCACTTGAGTTAACATAGGACACTATTGCGAGTAAGCACCATAAGTGTCCCTACGTGTAGAGAGTAGGAATGCCCCTGGTCATTACTTACTGATCTATAGTAGATTCAAGGTCAGAAATGCAGGATGGAAAGCGAAGCGCTAGACCTACTCTGGTTGTCCCAAGAGTTCCTTTGGACGTATTTACGTCAGGACTGGTAGGAATCCCGCATGCCTGGCACGCTTCAAGGAAGGCTTTGGTCAAAGAGCCAGTGTAAGCGTTATATCCGACTGCAAACAAATGAGTTCAGTCGGACATTTAGTTTCTCGGTCACAATATAACCCACCAGAAACCAATCCCTGGCTACTCCTATGCTTTGCATCAACCAACGGGTACTTCTTGGATGGCGAGTATTTTTCAAATTTGCGGAAGTAGCGAATAAAATTCTTGTAGGCCCAAGACCTGTCACCCACTATCTGGGCCCATTGATCATAGTCGGTAGGTGCCCCATAGTGGTACCTGACGAGAAGATCAGCAACTAATTTAATTTATGCACTCAAATTCAGGCTAAGTACATCATAGCATTGATCCCAGAGCCTAGGGAGTTGGTTAGCTCGAATTACGATAGCAAAGGTTTAAACGAGCTTACATCCACCCAGCATTTTTGCTTTTGGTTCCGGTTAAATTGCATTGCTCAGTGAATAAGGTGTAGAAATCACGTACCTCGCGGCCAATACCATACACGTTTGTTCGCATAAGATTGAGGCACAGTGTAAAGGTTATAGTCGTGTTCTGTGTGAAAAAGGGATGCGAACGCTGACGGGATGCGAGACAAGAGGTTCGTCTTTGAACTGTTACCGCTTAAGTCAATTTTTTAATCGCGCTTATATATCAACTCGTACCTTTGTCCCGCCTCTAGTAGTAAAACTCTGATACGACGGTTCTCACTTAGTCGAGATGCGATGGCACAGCCTGCGGTACCTGCGATCATGTATTTCAGAGAGGTGAGATTTGGATAGAATTGCTTGCACGGACCTCCTCCGACAACGATTACATCGTACTCCTCTTCAAGCTTGTCTTCAAAGCTCTTGAGTAGCCTCTCGGGACCCCGCGTTTTAATCCATGCAGAGCGCAGAATAAGTGCAAAGGCAACGACGACAAGTAATCGCCTCGTCTTTGTTGACAGGCGCGCACGTACGAGGCGAACGAGGCTCAGCAGGGTGGTCTCTGTGTGAGCCATGGTCGTAGAAGATGTGGGAACCGATTTGAAAGCGGATTGTGGACATGAGAAGATAAGAAGTATTTGTAGGCTGAAAATTAATTTGGAGCTGTAGTTGTCTTCACTGAATCATATGAAGATTCGACGAGTGCCCCCATACCGTGTGCACTGGTAAGTAGTGGGTCAGAAGTCAGCCACATAACCCGAGTCGAGATTCCACAGACCTTCCCAGACCTCGAGGACGAGAGCCTGGCGTACTTAGCACTTTTCGACCAAAAGCCTGGGAAAAGAACACCCCCGCTTTGATTTTGGCCCATGCTTTGTAAAAGAATCCCAATGAAGTCAGGACAATGAAACAAAGTCGAGGTAATTCATTTACATAACTTAGAATCCAGTGGTATCAAGTCCAGTGCCGTAATCAATATATCCGGCAACAGCCAATAGGTCACAGGGCTTGCTTCTCTTCCTGTGGCAAACGTTCACCCGCTAACCTGTACTAATAGAACTGCAAGTAAAATAGGGGGTTTGAGTATGCTGACCCACTTGGTGCATTTGATAGCAATGCGGGTTACTTGGAATCGCTTCTAATCGGAGGATCGTTGTCCTTGTGGAGAAAACTGTGGGATAAAGAGCAATCTGTGCTGTAGAAAGCAGCCACGTCGAAGCGCAAGTCATTTTGCGTGTGAAATATGAGTTGTGAAAGATGTTTCTTGTGATGAGATATATGAAGGTATCTTTGTCTACGGGAGGTCAGAGAGGGCCAGATGCAAAAGCAGCAGGTGAGAGTTTACTCAGTATTTGGGCCGCTGAGCGCTGGCGCCGATCTCCCGCAAACGTCGGTTGTTGGGAGATCTGGTGTATCTGGACCCTGGGTGAATAACCCCAGGCCAAGAAACTCCGTCGGCTTTTTGTACCACACTTGTATTCACTTGACGAGCGCTAAGTAGAGATATGTTACTATTTTTTGGGCTTGATATCCATAAGCTTTTTGGTCTCGTTATATGCGCTGTTTACGAGCGGTTTTAAGCGATGAGCCATGGAGAACGTTTGAGAACCAGGTGTCCCTTTTGTCATTTGGAACTTGTGGTAGGATTGTATTTTCGTATTCCGGACAAGAAAGGCGTCATCCTTGCCTGTGGTGCAAAAGCGCGAGCTATCTGAGAATAGAATAGAGCCGTTAGTTTCACTCTGATGCGCCCGTATTGTGGCAAGACAAGTACTGACGGTCAGATTGAGGATTTTTAGCTGAGGAGCAACCTAATGGGAGTTGTATTAAGTAGCTTACTTCATGAGCCTCTTATCGCTTCAAGGTGTTTACTGTGGAGCGCTCTTTCACTACTTTCAGCCTCTCTTCCCACCTGTTGATCGCACCCGCGCCCTCTTGTCCCATGCTCGCTTGCAAATGCTTTGCTTCGCCGTCGTCGCTAACAGGACGATCTCCTCCAGTATACTTTTCTTTTGCTAGGTAAATAGTAAACACCGAGTTGGTAAGCGCGCCTCACCACTTTTCGGACATCCACCATCCTCGCCTCTAACAACAACGGGTTCGCCTCCCGTGTCTTCTGCAACTGAAGCAAGATCGTGTTTGAAAACTGCGCAGCTTCTTTGCGCGAGCACCGGCATCTCGCCCTTGTTGGCCTGCGCGCCCTATGCCGCAGCAAGCTCGAGGGCTTTCGAGAGCGCGCTGCCGACGCCCGGGAGCAGGCTGGCGCCGCGGCTGAGAACCACCAGGCCGTCGATCGTCTGCGAGAGGGTTGTCAAAAGGTGAAAGCCGTTTTTCGTACCAAGTGAGAGCAGGATGGACGGAAATGAAAAGAAGGATCTTATACATTCGGCATCGGTGCGCGATGTTGTGGGACTCAGTAGAGCGCCCACAGGAGCAGACGACCCTCTTGGATGGTCATGTCCTGTCGCGACTTGGTAGACCCGGTTCGCGTGGTGCTAGTGAGCGCTAGACGTGTCATCTCGGCGTGAAGCACGGAGCCGCAAGCAGACTCAGGGCGCGCAAGTCTCCGAGCACATGGTACGAGCGCTCATGTAACGCACACTTTCTTTCGCAGGGAGTTCTCCGAAGAAGCAAACAGCAGCGAGAATCGTTGTGAGAAGAACCAATGGAGATGTATTGGCACCTTATTCTGCTCGTCAAAAAAAAGTGCTTGTCGACGGGGTTGTTTATTTGTTTGATGCAGAAAGGTCTGCCGGCGGTCTTCGGCTGGAAGAACATACAGTCGGAAAGGGGGAGTGGGGCACACTGATCCGCACACTCTACATGCGTGGACTCCCAAGGTCTTGTTGGAAGTTGTGGACATCTTCATGGAGTAATTTGTATGGGGGGTCTGCATTGTTGCGTCACATGTGTGCGCCAAGCGTGCATAAGGTGGATCATGATATGCATGATGGCGAGAGGCGAGGTCGAGGGCCGGAAAAAAAGAGTTCCCGCGGCATTGAGACGTCGTTTATGAATGGGTGAGAGAAGAAATTGATCGGAACAACTCTAAATTCTGTTCGGATGGCATGGAGAGACCGCGACGTCGGATAGATGGGTGCGAGGGGCGCGCTAATAGAGATAGCAAAGGCATGCAGCGAGAGGGCGGGGAGGAAGGGACGACCACGCGCCCCATCAAACGCATCATGGCACTGGTGGACGTGTGTGTTGTCGGACTAGGACTGGACTAGGAACGCGTTCGGGGCCAAAGACGCGTTGCCATCCAATCTCTCTTCCTCAGCGACCACGACCACCCATCAGTTGTATACCCCAGCGCTCCCGCTAGCTCCCCCGCTCTCCTTCACTCTTTCTTTTTTTTTTTTATCTAATCGTATCCGCCCCTCACCACCGTGTCTCAGTACACGCGCGCCACCACACACGCTCATTTTTTTTTTTAGATTCCCATCATTTCCATACCATTTCAAAAAAAGATATACCCTCCAGCGCGCTCTCTCTCCCTCTTTCTCACTGTGACCCCCTCTCGTGGCCTCTGTCCCCACGCGAAAAAAAAGTAAACACGCCGATCAGAAAGAAGAACATCAGCCTTAGCGCAACCCTACGCTAGTCCCTCCAGGACCGACAATTCCCAGACGCTCCCCCGTCCATCCCAAAAAAAAACACGCCCGTGACGAGCCCGAAGCCAGCGCACACGGTCCCAAAGCTGGACGTCCCTCTCCTCGCCGTCATCGCGCCGATGCCCGCCACGCCGACGGCTCGCACCCACGTCGCGCTCGAGATCGCACGGGCCCGGCGCGCGTCGCGCACGCCCCCTTCCCCCGCGCGCCGCACCGAGTCCTCCACGGCGGCCGAGCCGCCCTCCCCGTCCGCGGCGAAGCACGGTGGCGCACACACGCAACCGACCGCCTCCGCACAGAGCCGCTCGATGCGGGAATGCGAGAACGGCAAGAGCGTGCAGCCGCCGCCCAGACCGAGGAGTGCTCAGCCGTCGTCGTCACGGAACGGCGAGAGGCCGACTGGAGGAGGAACGGGAGCAGGGGTGACTGAGTTGGGCGAACTGCAACAAGCGGGAGAGAAGGGGTGGGGCTCGAACTTCTGGGTCACGCTAGTCGATCCGCAGGTGCGTTCAACACGTCGTCCGTGTCGGTAGAAGCCTCGTCGCTGAGCTTGCCTTTTGAAGACGAACGTGCCGTTCTACGCCTGCCCGAGCAACGGCCAGGTCAGCTGGGACCCTCCCGCCGGAACGTTTGTGTATGTCCAATGACTTTCGTTCTGGCAATGTTCGATAAGCTTAGTCGTGATACCCCTCGCCCCCCCCCTCCAGTATGCCACCCAGCGCAGACGGCGAATGGTGGGAGCTGACCGACGACTCGCGCGGTGGGATATCCTACTACTACCACACCAAGACGCGAGACACGACCTGGGAGCGACCGGAAGGGTTCGTCATCCCACTTGGCATACTCCAGGTTCGCGTGCGCTTGCTTCCCTTTGTCGACGCTTGGCTCAACCTTTCATCTTCCCCCAGAACACGTCGTTAGGCCGCCGGCTCTCTCTCAACCTCTTCGGACCGGACACGCCCTCCTCCCCAGTCACGGCCACCCCCTTCTCCGCTAGACGCACCTCCCACACCCGCACCAACTCGAACCAGTCCAACTCCTCCCAACACCAAGTCGCCTCCACTTCCACCACCAAGCACGTCACCATCCTCGACGTCCCGCCCGTCCGCCCCGCCGTCCGCCGCTCGCTCTCCGCCTACCCGTCCAGCAGGACCGCGCCCGCCACGGGCAGAGTCGCGCTCGCGCCCATCCCCGCCTCCCCCGACGTGTCCGACGTTGGCTCTATCCGCTCCTCCCGGCGCCGAGAGCGCACTACCAGCCTGCACAACGATAAGGCCGCCCGCGAGCGTGCCGCGGCCGCGTTCGCAGAGGGCCTCAGCCGCCTCTCTCAGCCCTCCCCGACGGGCTCCGTCGGCTCCAAGCCCAAGAGCGGGGGCAACGGCGGCGGCGGGCACGCCTCTCCTGTTCGAGCACGCGCGAGGTCCCAGTCCGCCGTCTCGCGGAAGCGGGACACAATCCAGCAGGCGCAATACCCCCAACAGAGCTTCGGCGCCGCCGTCGAGCTCCTCGTCTCCTCTCCTTCCTCCTCCCCCTCAAGTTCCAAATCCAGCCGAAGTGGCGCGCTGGGCCAACGCAGGCCGTCGACGACCGAGCGCGCCACGCCGCCGCCTCTACCTACGAACGGGGCGCACACGAACGGACAGACGCTAGGCACACCTCCCTTGCCGCCGATACCCCCGCCGCGCGCATCTGCATCGACATCTCTCAAGAGCCGGATCTCGACGGACGTGTTTGGGTTTAGGGGGTCGGCGAACGCGGGGAGTTTGAGCCCGCCGGGGACGCCGGTGGAGAAGACAGGAAAGAGGAAAGCGGCATCGCCCACGTCGATGGAGGCCAGTCCGGTTTTAAGGGCCAAGGCCAGCACGAGTTCGTTGGGAGGGAGGAAGATTGGGGCACCTGTGTTAAACGAGGGTACGTATGTTCTTCCTTTCTAGAGGAAGAAAGATTTTTTTTACATGTTTTGTTATTTCCGCAGAAGCGACAGCGAATATGAAACCGCTGAAAGCACTCACGCACGGTAAGCCGATATTCGTACCTCCGTCGGCGACTCGTGATGATTTGTCGGATTCGTATGTCTTCTCGATTTCTGTGTTAGACGAAATGCTGATCAGTCTCCAAATGACAGTTTGAGGCCAATCTTGCCAAACGACCTCATAAGTGACATACAGCAATTCGTCGAGTCGGATTTCGCCAAGAACTACTTCTCGACTCACCGCGCGGGGTTCATCTTTAAGAGGCGCGTGCCGATCGAGCAGATGATGGCCTGGCAGAAGGTATGTCCCAATCTGCTCCGAATGTATCAACATAATGGCGTCACTAAATACGCGCCCGTATGTCTTCAGGCACCACTCCAGTCGCCGATGCTTCAGCTGAATCGCGCGCTGCACAAGGAGGCCGTGCGTGTCTTCCGCGCGCTCCAGCGCATCATGGGCGACCGCGAGCCCGAACGTCCCACCGTCCTCAGGTCGCCCTCGTCCCACCAGTCGCTGACGTCCCGATCTGCGTCAGGTGACGAAAGTGGCGGTGCAGGGTCAGGCGGGCTGTTGAATCCGGGAAACGCGCCGGTATACGAACTGCAGCGGTACATTCTTGGACAAGGGTTGGCGCATGGGGAGCTGAGGGATGAGATTTATTGCCAACTGATGAAGCAGCTCTGTGGGAATCCGTCTACGTGCGTCTCGTCTCGCTGGTTTTTTCTTCTCCCGTCCTGATAGCCAGTTTCGCTCTCTGCAGAGAAAGCGTTTTCAAAGGCTGGCAATTCTTCTGCGTGGTGCTGATCACCTTCCCCCCTTCCAAGGACTTTGAGACGCACGTCCGTGCTTACCTTCAGCAGCGCACGAACCAGACAGAGGGTCGCGTGGACGTTATGGCCAAGTACTGTCTCCGCCGTCTCGCATTCGTCGCCCAGAAGGGGCCACGAGGGAAGCCACCGTCCGCTACAGAGATCGAGACCGCATGCGACGCGGCGTTCAACCCGTCCATCTTCGGCGAGTCGCTCGACGTCATCTTCCGGTTACAAGTGCGGACGTACCCGACCGAGCGGGTGCCGATCATCCTCCCCTTCCTCTCCGACGGCATCCTCGCGCTCGGGGGCGCAAAGGCGGAAGGCATCTTCCGCGTCCCCGGCGACGGCGACGCGGTATCTGAGCTCCGGCTACGGATCGAGAGGGGCCACTACACCCTCACCGGGGTCGACGACCCGAACGTGCTCGCGAGTCTGCTCAAACTCTGGCTACGCGAGCTACTGGACCCGCTCGTGCCTGGGGAGATGTACAACGAGTGCATCGCGCACGCGTCTGATCCGGTCAAGTGCATCCAGCTCGTCGCTCGCCTGCCGACGATCAACCGGCGGGTGGTCCTGTTCGTGGTCAATTTTTTGCAGCGGTTCCTCGACCCGAAGATTATGGCGGTGACGAAGATGACCGCGCCGAACTTGGCGCTCGTGATGGCACCGAACTTGCTCAGGTGCAACTCGGATTCGATGGCAATCGTGTTTACAAATGCCCAGTACGTAACATTCCGTCTTGACAGTCAACCTTTACTTATACCCTCTCCAACTTTATGCAGGTATGAGCAAACCTTCGTGCACAATCTTCTTCTGCATCTTAAATGTGACGAAATTGATCCAGAGTACCAGCCCAGTCAAGGGCTCGCAGCGCGCTCCCGTCCATCTACGTCCCGGCACCGCTAACAGTTCTTCCTCGTGTATATTTCTTGGGACTTCAGCTGGTGGTTATATTCCCTCCCTCCTTTTTCTTTCTTTTAAGATAATACCTAGACATGTACCATAACTTCATTTACCCTGGGCTCGGAACATACCGTTGATCAAACAAGCGACGTTGTGCCTTAAGACATACCGCGTGTTGCGCCAGCCAATGAAAATACAACACTGCCACCAAGGCACGACCACGTGACCGAGGCGCGTGGGTAGTCAACGCGTCTTTTCGCTCCCGTCGATCGCTAAACCCGCGGAAGGAGTCGTCGCTTGTTCCGGCTCGCGTGTATAAAACCGTCCTCGCCCCCCGCTTTCCTCTTCACTCAATTGTCTACCTCCTCCCACGTCTTGATACCTTGAAACCTACCCACAAACTTATAGACCAACATGCCAAAGGACGCTTCAGGTATGCCGATCGCCTTGGAATAATTTTTATGGTTTACTTAGTCCATCTACAGCTGCCACAAAAAAGACCACCCGCGCTAAGACGACTAAGACGTCTGGTATGCAATTCTTTTTTTTTAAAAAAAAAAACCTTCTGTAGACATGTTCTCATCTCATTTCTTTTTGTCCATAGCCGCTCCTGCGAAGGAGAAGCGTGCACCATCCGCATACAACATCTTCATGAAGGAGCAAATGGCCATCTGGAAGAAGAACAACCCAGACAAGCCTCATAAGGAAGCCATGGCTTGGGTAAGTCCTACACTGAACTGCCAGTAACCTCCCCTCTTCCTTACAACCATTTCTCTTGCCCACTGAACACCTTGCTGACATATGCGTATTTCTCCAGATTGCCGCACAGTGGAAAGACTCACCACAAAACAAGAACCGTGGCGGAGCGGCGGCGGAGAAGCCCAAGCCCGCCGCTAAGAAGGGCGCAAAGAAGGCCGCGGCTGAAGCGGATGCGTCAAGCGATACGGAGGCACCAGCAGCGAGCAGTGATGCTTAGGTATGTTCTCTCAGCCTTCTATGTAATGACTGCTCCCATACTCACTCACGTGTCTCCAGACGTGGTTTTATTCGTGCGACGACGTGAGAGGTATGGCTTTCTGCCTCGCTTCGTCCTCGCCACATCTGTTATGGCTTCTATCGTTCTATGGCTCTGGAACCTCTTCGCCTCTATGCATATGCGCCCTCCTAATGCTCGGCATATGGGCATGCACGCCGTTCACCTAGGTCACTGTAATGTTATTGTCTACCCGCTTTTATATTGTGTGCAATTATAGTCATCCATCGTCCAATACATCTTGACTACTTGAGCTTTCCTGGCTGGTCTCAGTGCACGCTGAGAGTTCCATTTTGCGAAGATGGACGGCGCGTTCCTGGCGCGTTTCGTATTCATGTGGTGGCCCCAACAAGTCCCTAGCTCAGGGGGGAAAATCGAAGGTAAACGGCTAGGCTAGTAAAGTAGGACGTCGTATGTACCTTCCCAAGCCATGTGCAGTCGGAGGGCCGTCGGCGACCTCGACTCTACAGCCTCGAGTTACTACATTGACCTGTGATTGGAGTCGTGAAAACGACTCCAGGTTCAAGCACGTCCAGCACGAGATTCGCGTAATCGGGGCCTGCACTTTGGGATTTCTGGAGCGTTTGAAGCTGCAGAGCGAGTACGCGAGACGCTGGCTAAAATATTGAGAGGTGACAGCAAGGGTAGCGGCTAGGTGCCCCTGCGTGAACTCCGCCCAGTACGTAATCCGCAAGTAGACTGATTGGCTTTGAGTTGTATTGAAGCTTTAAGCACAGACTCAGTGGATCGATTGACGATCACAAGGGCAAGCATTGAAGCATTCTGAGGCAAGTTTACGTGAGAAAGTCCATGTTCATCAGTCGGTGACGCCGTAAGCAACAGTACGCGCTCAGTTGCAGTGGGATATTACTGTGCTCGCCGGACGCTCAGCCGATCAGAAGGCATTGATGCTTGGCGGCTTGCAAATGTTGTGAGCCCGAGGTCGCGACCGTCACTGAGGCTACCTCGCGGGGTCGTCCCTCGTCCCACACGCCTCCCACTTTCCCAAGCACCCGCACTATCATCATGCCGCCCTTTTCCTCATCCCCCGCTCCTCCTTCATGTCCCGCTCGCGCCGCAGCACGCAGTCCACCGTCTCGTCCGCCTCGAACCGGCCGCTGAAGGTCGTCGCCTCCGGCACGCTCTTCGTCACCCACCACATCGGCCTCCCCACGCTCCCCTCGGAGGAAGGCGGCGCGCACCGCGCACACTCGGTCCGCACCGTTCGCGGCGGGAGCGCGAACGTCTTTCTGTCGATTCTGGCGCAGTTCAGCGCGGTCGAGGCGCTGCTCGTCGCGCCGCTAGGAGGGAACAAGGACGCCAGCATCGTGTTGGACGACCTGAGGAAAGAAGGAGTGAGCGTGAAGCACTGCAAGATCTGGGAGACGGCGGGTGTGCCGAGTGCATGGGTGCTCAACGCTGGTGCGTCAGATTCCCTGATGTGTGAAATAACTGATCCTAACGCTATTATAGACGATTCCGACGTACCTACCGTCATCAACCACAATCCTCTCCCCGACATAACGCACACCGACTTTGTCACCCTCCTCGGACCTCTGCTGGCACCCGAAAACTACCCCGAACCACAGTTCCCCTCCGCATCTAACCGCAGCAGCCCAGCGCCGTTCGACTGGCTGCATTTCGAGGGCCGATCCATACGCACCACGCTCGCCAACATGACCGCCGTCGCCGGCCTGGCAGTCGAGAGGAGCTGGAGACGCCACTGCGTCTTCTCGCTCGACGTCGGACCCCACAGGCAAGGCGTAGAAGCCGTGAGTAGCTCTCCCGCCGAGCCTCACTCATCTTCATGCCGCTCATCGAATTCCTCTTATCCCAACCCTCTCAGCTCATCGCGCACGCAGACGTCGTCTTCCTCAACCAAGCCTCCGCACAGAGCTACAACGCCTCCTCGCCCCGCGCCCTCCTCCTCTCCCTCGCCCCAAAAGCCGCCCGGCACGCCATCCTGGTCGCCTTCTGGGGCGCCAAGGGCGGCGCCGCGCTCCTCGCCGTCCCGACGCGCGAGTACCTCCAGGCGAGCGCCTGGGTCCCGCCACCCCCGCCGCCACCCTCGTCGCGCGGCCCGTCACCTACCATGCGGACATCTCCGGGTGGGGGGAAGCCTTCCAGCGTGCGGTCCGTCCGCACGGAGAGCGAGTTCTGGGCGGGCGAGCACAGCGCGACCACCTCGCGTTACTCGGCCTTTTCCCCCGACCCGACTCTGTCGCCTTCACTTAGGTCTTCCGACCTGCGCGTGTCCTCCGGGACGGCGGGGGCGAGCAGGGGGGACGACGGCGCGAAGGAGAGGGAGGAGGTGCTGGACGAGGTCGGTGCGCAGGACGCGTTCGTGGCAGGGATGTGCTACGCGCTCACCCGCCGGCTCCTGCCGGGCCCTCCGTTCGCGCCCAAGGGCGGAGCGGGTGAGTTGGACACGCCGAAGGAAATGGATGGCCGGTGGAGGCTGGACGAATGTCTGAGGTTAGTCCGATCTTCTACTTTGACTGGCTGTGTGTGGACTCACGTACTGAACATATGCTAGGTTTGCGACGGAGATGGCTGGCAGACGCGCGAGGAGACGAAACTGGGAGGGCTTGGCAGACGAGACGATCGCTGCAGGGTGGCCCTTGTGAGCTACTTTTGTTCCTTTTCGCTCTTTTGTTTTGAGATGTGTTCTATGGTCAAGGTTCTTGATGTGGTATCCGAAATTCTTTTCGATGACATTGTTTAATTTTGCTGAGAGCTTCTATATTAAAGCCAAGCTCCAGGATGTCAAAGCTCGATCCTTCCGAATTTCTTAAGCCGATACGCAAACACTCTCTTTCCGACAATCAGCTCACCCTAATTGACGAAAATCGGGAGGAATTGCTGAACTCAGACGAGCGAGCACGGCCACGCGTCATTCCGGTCCCTGCCACGTCTCTCTCCCACTCACCCTCTCTGTTCCGATGCGTCGCATCCTTATAGCTTCGCAATTACTTCTTAACCCACCCATCCACACTCAGCGGTGACAAACATCAACATCAAGATAAATGCGTATTAGAATATGAGTTCAGAACGAGTCAATCTACCAAAGTTGGCGTGACTTGAAGCTTGAGGAGTCACGGAACTCAAGAGCCAGCGGAGCGCACACGGCGGCTAGTGTGCTGACCCGCGGCTTGCCCTCCCCTTCCTTCCACCACGGGCAAATGGCTGTCAACACCCAGCCTGGGAACCGAGCGTGGGCATCCGGTCTGGTGCGAAGCGGGTGTCCATACCCACCCCCCAAGTCAGGTGTGGGCAGCTATTTGCCCGTGGTGTTCGTCACCCGCCTCTCGCTGAGGTGCCGCTCTCGCAGACGGCGCTTCTTTGTTCGCTCGCTCCTCGCGCTATCGCCTCGACTCTTTCTCTCCTTTTCCCGCTCACCCACAGATCTGGGCCGCCGCACCGGCGGGGCTCCTCGGCACCCTCCCGGTACGCTCCAGGTGCACGGCCGACCGCATAGTCGAGCCGTGCCCTTTCCCATACGCATGGCTCAGATGCGTGTGGGGTGCGCGCAGTGCAGGCAGCGAGTTTTAGTGCGTCTGCAACATAAAGATCCTCCAAGCGACAGGGCACGCAAGCATTCATCTTATCAAGGTAATGTTAACCTGCCGAGTTGGGCGTACAACCCTATTTGGAATCATACTATTGGTTTCCACTCTTGTTTTCAAGTTTTTGTGATGCAATGATAGTATTCGGTTTAAGATGGTTGATTCAGCTTTGGGTTATTATATCACACATTGCGCAAACCCTATTTCTGGCCAGCATACCATCATATTACAGTTGCAAATTGCAATCGCTAAGATCATGGCACATTATCAAACATATTGTGGAAATACAAGAGATATCGGCCAAGTTGACATAGGGCTGTCCAATGTCCATGCTACAAAACTTCGCGTTCTGTTTGAAAGACAAGACAGCAATCGTTTTGAGTCGCTGGGAGTGACTTTAAGTAGCAGATACCAATCACGGTAGAGGAGTCCGCACAACTGGGCTTCCTCGAGACATACCGGTGCGTACCAGGCGTACCAGGCGCAGTGGGACGCATCGAGCGACTGCACCTACACCACCTATTGGAATTCGTCAGCATGGCGCACGCAGCAAGGGAATCGAGTCACATCCTTTCTGCTGTCTTCTTTCTTCAGCTTGATACGGGACGTGCCGAAAATCCGCCACAACTTGCTCGGTCGAGTAAGCCAGTATCTGTATCGTGTTTTACAAACTTCATAAACGACATTCGCTACAGCAGGGCGGATGAGGTTGTATAACATATGTCACATCCCCTCAATGTCAACTGCAATATCTTTCGGTCCTGGTGCTATTAATTATTTGGTCTAATCGTTGGGTTCACGCAGCTTATCAGTTGCTCAGTTGTCCCATGGCGTACAAGCCCGTCTGGCTTGTATGAATCATATCGGGAGACGGGGGAAGCGCCTATATTTTTCACTGGACTCAAGCCCACTGTATTTAGTACGCGATAAGTAGATAGGAAATTAGAAATATACTTGATGAATCCCACACGGCCTCGCCATCCCGTAAACCCTCCAAATTCGCCGGTCGAGCGACGAGTCCGTGGGGTGGCGCAAGTCGTCGAGAGTGACCGCACCTGGTCGAGATGGGTCTACTGGCATGATGGAGGTCGTAAAGAGTCCTTCCGGCGGTGCGCGTTGCAAGCGCGGCAAGACTGCAACGACACCAAAATTCGATATTGTACTAACTCGACTGTACTATGAGCACGAGTTTGCCGCCTCAATGTTTGAAGCTGCAGAGACTTCTAAAGCCATGTCAGCATTTATTAAATATAACTCACGTAGAATCGCGTGCTTGACTTTTTGAACCTATTAATACGGTATTAATGTGACACTCTGGAGAGCATTATACTAAAAAGCACCAGAGTCTATGTACAACAGATCTAAGACAATATGCAGTGCAAAATTGATTTAAAACTACAACATGGTTGATGCGAGGCATTGAAAAAACAAGGAGGCTAGAAGATAGACTAGGACTACATACTAACCACTACTGAGAGAGAGATACGATAGTCAAAATTCCTCCTCTTTCACTAAACAAGACAGCAGTAACATGACACATCCATGATTTCCCCCATCGTTCAGGTGGAATCCAGCACAGACGTTTGCGCTGATGATCTGATGACTGTTTTAGCAGCAGCCACCAAGAACCCCACCTTAAATCAAACATAGGAGGTAAGGAGATGTCGTCTCTCTTGAGTGGGATAGGGGGACCGAAGTCATCTGAAGGGAAGTGCCGACTTGTGTGCCAGATTCGCTGCTTTTCAGCGATGTCAATCGATATGATTTGCATACCATCGTCAGAAAACCTAACAGATGTTACGGAGGAGGTATGTCCTGTGAGGTTAGCAAGAGTTTGTCCAGTTTTTACATTCCACACCCGCACAGTGTTGTCATCCGAGCCAGATACGATATGTGTCCCATCGGGTGAGAATGCAACCGAACGCACGGTATTAGTGTGTCCTATGAAGTTGGCAAGAGCGCGCTTGGTATTCACATCCCACGCCCGCACAGCTCCGCGTATCGAGCCAGATGCAACGTGCGTCCCATCAGGCGAGAACGTAACAGCAACCACCCAATCAGTGTTTCCTGTAAGATTCGCTAGAAGACATCCCGTGGTCGCATCCCACACCCGTACAGTGTGGTCGTACGAGCTAGATGCAATACGCGTCCCATCAGGTGAGAATGCAACGGAAGAAACTTGATCGGTGTGTCCTGTGAAGTTGGCAAGAGTGGGACTTGTGATCGCATCCCACACCCGCACAGTCCAGTCAGACGAGGCAGATGCAATGTGCTTTCCATCAGGTGAGAACGTAACGGACCATACAGGAATAGTATGCCCTATGAGGCTGACAGGATTAAGTCCGGTGGTTGCATCCCACACCTGCACAGTGTGGTCTTCCGAGCCAGATACAATCCGCGTCCCATCAGGTGAGAACGCAACAGAATATACAACATGAGTGTGTCCTGTGAATGTGGCAAGAGTGCGTCCGGTGTTTACATCCCACACTCGCACAGTGCGATCGCCCGAGCTAGATGCAATCCGCGCCCCATCGGTTGGTGAGAATACAACGGAGTACACGTCTGCGCTGTGTCCTGAGAGGTTAGCAAGAGTTTGTCTGTTTTTTACATCCCACACCCGCACAGTCTTGTCACCCGAGCCAGATACAACGCGCATCCCATCGGGTGAGAACGCAACGGAGTACACGGTGCTGGCGTGCCCCCTGAGTATGGCAAAGGTTCTTCCGGTGATCACATCCCACACTCGCACAGTCTTGTCTTTCGAACCAGATGCGATCCACGTCCCCTTAGGCGAGAACGCAACGGATTTCACAGAATTGGTATGCTTTGTGAGGTTAGCAAGAGTGTGTCCGGTGATTACATCCCACACTCGTACGGTCTTGTCTTCTGAGCAAGATGCGATCCGCGTCCCATCCGGTGAGAACGCAACAGAGTTCACTTGTTTGGTATGCCCTATGAAATTGGAAAGGGTGCGTCCAGAGATCGCATCCCACACCCGTACAGTCTTGTCTTCCGAGCCAGAAGCAATATATCTTCCATCAGAGGAGTATGTGACGGACTTGACGTGACTATTGTGTTCTGCTAATGTCCGTCTTAGTGATGACCAGTTTTCTAGCCTGAGTGACCTTAACTCAAGGCCACCCATTAACTCGTGTCTCATATGCTCGTATAGTTTGCATTTGGGTATAAACAGCAGGACGCTGCAGTACACCTGCAGGGCACAGGTTCGAATTGGCAAGTCGTAAGTTTCCACAACACGTTCAGCGTCTTTGAGTAAGGAGGTTGCGGCAAACATATTCGATTGCTGGTATTTCTGGGTTAAAAAGGTCAGCAGCGCTCTCATCTTGCTTTGATCCAAACTCACTTGGCATCGGTCAATTGCCCTAGGGAGGTTGACATGAGCAACCGATAACTTGTCAAGAAGGCTGAGAGCCTCTATCCAGTGAAGGAGATGTAGGCTGCAAAACGCATTTAGCTCTTCTACCAGAGCTTCTTCCAGGTCGCTAGCGTTCACCAGATGGACTAGCCAGTATTCGCATGCGTAGCGAAGTTCGGGTGGCAGACACTGGTTGCACCTGGCTTGCAAGTCCTTGATGTCTGCGTTCATTACAGATGGATCCCCAATATTGCACATATCGCGCTTGAGGAGACGATCCATAACCTTAAGGCAATAATGCAGAAGTTGCGCGTGATAGACTCTGGCATCGATCCGGAACCGTAGATCGAGGCACCGCCCTAAGACAAAGTCCGCAAATGAAGGGTGAAAGGTTGTGGTCGGTGCTTCTTTGTCTTCTGGAATGATAAGCACAGCCGAAAGGTACTCAATATCCCCCCTGATAAGGTCGGGATTCACTCCGAGAAGCGATGAAAGGGCAAGTGCGCTCAAAGGAGCTTGTAAGAGGACCAGTGCGGCGATGACATTCCGTACACGTTGCTGCACGAGTGAGTCAACATTTGCCTCCCCAGTGTCAATCGCTTTGTTGAGGATAATTAAATAGAGATCATCCAGAGAATGGAATACAGAAACACTGCTTGGTGACATTGACGGACGTAGTATCTGTTCTAGGTATTCCCGTGGGTCCAGCCGATCGTTGCTCAGAACTCGGATCACCAAAGCGGCAAACACAAAGAGCCTTCCTGTCAACTCGACCAGTTGGTCAAAGTCCGCCTTGGTTGGCCACGAAGCTGGATCTTCAGGTTTGATTCGTTCAGCAATAATACGGAAGTAGTGCTTGTAGTACCGCTCTATGTCCGTCTTCACCACCGTGTGTTCAATGTTCTGCAGCCGAATTGAGCTCTGGGAAGTTTTCAGGCCAAACTGTTCGAACATCTTCCAGATTTCTGGCTCTTCCCGGCTCGTAATGAGTAACTTCACCCGGCCTGAGAGCTCGCGGACTGCCTTAATTATCTGTGGGAAGAGCTTCCCACCTTCGCAACCGTCGATCTTGTCGCATTCATCCAGAGCGTCAATCACGACCAGAATAGGTAGGTCAGAGCCCTCCCAGGTCTTGAGTGGTATTGTGAAGAGGTCCCTGACCTGTTCCTCGAAGGTTCGCATGGTGATGTTCCGGCCGTTCTGAAGGGCGTTGGCGATGGCCGTCTGTGCTTGATTTTGTTGCTGGCCAATTTGGTAGGCAATCGTATGGATAATTTTTTCAGGATTACGACGTTCAGCGACGGTGCGAGAGATAATGAAACTGAGGATCGGAAGCTTGGTGTCGAAGTGCTCGCAAAATGATATGGTCACGGTTGTCTTGCCGGTACCAGCCAGGCCGGTCAAGCCAAAAATTAGAGGACATGACTCTGAATTATCCTCTGCCCAGGAATATAGCTGGCTCAGGACCTGTTCTCTGGTATCGACGAGGCAGCCGTTTGGCATTCCGCTCTCATAGAATTGGGTACGTTTGACTGGCTTGAGCTCGCGCTCGAGCAGGTCTTAGAATGAAGATCAGTAAATATAAAGATACAACACAACAAACTCGTACCGAGTTGCTGGTGAAACTTGACATCCTGGAGATCTTCCCTTTGTGCCCTGATCCTATCCATTATAGTGTTATGTTCTTGTACTTGACGAACGGTCGTCTCCTCCATCTTCTTCCTGAGCTTCTCAAGCTCGTTTAGCCCGCGAATCTCCGTATCAATCTATAGCCGCCTACTTAGAGTGGTCCTCCAACTTTTTTTTTTTGGTTATTTAAAAAACGAGCGACTCACGTGGAACGCCTGAACGCATTCTTCTACCTTCTTCCGAAGTCGCTGAATATTTTTTTTCTCGTCGTCTCTTTTGTTCAATATTTCCTGGCTAATGCGGTTTACCGTTCTTGCAGCCCGGCCTCGACCATTGTTGTCCCTCTCTTGTCTTTCATTGGTAATAGTTAACACTTCGCCGAAGAGACTGTAGTGTCATCTACTCAACCATTACGCTGGTAGAGAAATGGCTGGTTGGCGAACCTCGTCAGCTTATCTATCTCATTCCTCCAAGTCTGCTGTTGGTCGGGATTGTCCTTCGAGCTGGAGGCGACGGACGAGTAGCTCGGGTCGGACTGGACCGCTTGCGAAATGGCGATGGCGTAACCGGCGATCCCTTGGGCCAGTTCCCTGAGCTCATCACGATTAGCCTGGGCCCCCTGTGTGGTTGTTTCCACAGGTCAGCAGTCATTTCGTGTCCGAACCACGGAGATGCAGGCGGAACGTACCTGGGCAAACTCGCAGACCTGGACAGCGACTCCGATCATTGCTGCGAGACCGTTGCCAGCAAGTGGGACGATTTCGATGAGAGGGGCGAGGCTTTTGAGTATGACGATTGTCTTGGGGATGTCCATGGTTGTAATTTCGAGATGAAGGAGCAGATGAGAGAAAACAAAGGGGAAGTGGAGGGGAGATGGCGAGGAAGGGCGAGGATGTCGATGTTATTATAGTTGCTGACAAAACGCGACTAACACGAGGCCGAAGTCTATACAGACTGTGGACTGGAGTTGGTCAGGCTATGTTGCAGAATCGGCATCAGGACATACTGCGCACCGCCACACCCACTGCTGAACACAATTGAAAGTCTCTCATGGCTGGCACCTTGGTTGACAATATTAATTTCCCAAAGCAAATGAAAACAAAAAGAGAGGAGCAATAACTATTTGCATTTGCATGTGGAAGCATTTGTAAGAGTCCAATACTGGTATTCGACAAGGTTCTGCTGGGGCAGATCGATTTTTTTCGGAATTGGTTGGCAAGTGAGTGCAGTTGTGAGAGCGAATGGACTTCATGCTGTACGTTTTTCCAATTACCTTTGTTCAGGCACAAAAGAAGCGCTTACCTGGGTTTGTACCCTATGCTTATCACACAAGAGCTGATACCCGGAACTAGACTCCGGGTGTTGGGCGAGTCACAATCCAGGGTCCAGGGTCATAGGTTCACAGCCAGGATCTACCATGTGTTACCCGCAGGTCACTTTTTTGCACAGCCACTTACTAAACTTTACTATGCTTTTGTTTGAGGAAATTTATGTTTTACATAGCTAATAAGGTGAAGAGTGAGCTTTAATTTCGCTGAGAATTATAAACGCATAGTTGATGATATATTGTAAAGAAAGTGCGCAAAAAAGCTACCCGCGGGTAACCCGTGGAAGACCCTGATATTGTGAATACAGCTCTCGCACTTCAAGCCCAGTGAGAATCGGCGATACCCCAGCTAGCCCGGAGCTACCTCCA
>JAZHGK010006592.1:0-37416 GCA_037855215.1 Waitea zeae | reverse complement strand
TTGCGAGCCACTGTAAGTATATGTTTGATCTATTCATCTCCAATTCGTTGCCATTAATAACATATATAGACAAAATCGCGTCCAACAAACAAAATTGACAAAAAGATTCGGTTCATTAGATACTGGCTTATGAAATCGATTGGTTTGTGAAAACAAAACCTTATCGTACCACTAGTACATAGGTAACAAATCACAGTACTTTATAGCTATTTGTCATTACACCGCTTATTTCTTGGGTACAGTCTGTTCTACTCCGTCAACCGTAACCCTGTTTTCATTTGTTAGCTGAGAAATTCAAACCAACGGAGAAGCATTTCGGACGTACACAGTTTCCTCCTGATGGTTCTGTACACGCATGTGTATCATGGGCAACATGAAGACAAGTCCTGCGGCAAGAAGGGCCCAAGTAGAAGCAAAAATGTTCATGTACGGTATGCCAACAGCATCTGCACGCCATACACCAGCAGCGCCTGCTGACTGAATAGACTAACAGATGTGCGTTAGACAAGCAAAGCGCGCTTTGAGGATTCGCGGATCATACTTTGTAGAAACCAGTAAAATGAGCAAGTTTTGCTGGATCATTTGACATGGCACCCATTAGCCAATACGCAGCAGTTTGCCACATAGCATCAAGTAAACCACAAAAGATATACAGGAAGACTCGGCCAACGTAAAGCCCATCCTTGAAATCAATCTTGGCAGCATTGCTCTGAACTTGAGGAGAGCTTCGTGTGTAGTTCCTAGTATACGATAAGCGAACTATCAAAAAACCAATCGGGATAGCAAACTTGCTTTTGGTAAAAGTAAGCCCAGATATGAACAACAAACACCATAATGAGTAGAACAGCCCAACCAGCGAACGCGCGGGTGCGGCGCGAAAACCGAGGAGTATCAAGCAAAAGGCCGATGAAAATGGATCCAAAGATTTGGGCTAGCCAGTAGACTAGATTGTTCAGAGACCGCGTACGGATGTTGAAGAGAGCCGCATTGTATGCATTGAATTCTTTTTAAAGAGCTAAGGTCAGTGTTTTTAGGCAAGTTGACGCAAAAGTGCTTACGCCAGGTATAAAACCAGTTCGATGCAAAGAACATGGGGAACAAGAGGATTATGTACGGATCTGTACGAAGTGCCACCCATAACCCATAGATTTCCGACTTCCACGACGGATGGCGTAGAGTAGTGACCCGTGTTCCATCAGTGCGAATCATCTTTTGAGGATCCGCCATCAAGAGAGGGATTAATGTTCCGATGAGAGTCAGTACCTACAGTGGGGGTCAAACTTGCCGATCGGAGGCGATTAGGATAGTTGACCTACCAAGAAGCCAATATAGGTGCCATTTCCAACCTCGTTCGCTTTGGAGTGAAAATTCTGACCGAATGCAACCGACGCGCCAACCACTCCGCCGAGATTAAAGATAGCCCAAAAGATTCCAATGAACCTGCCCTTCTGTGCCTCAGTCGGATAGGCGAGCATAAGTGACCCTTGAGCAGTCCAAAGTAAACCAGCACAGATGCCCAAAATAGCACCAGCAGCAATGACGAATCCCTTAGCATCATGATGAATATTGAGAGCACTATAAAGGATCGTATTCGAGCTGAATATATTTGGAGCATGGTAATGTCAGCTTTCACTCACAGGTAACTGCCGATATAGAGGGCGTAGCCAGTGGCGCCAATAAGAAGTGTCCAGCGTGAACCGAGAACATTGTTGACGGAACCAGCAAAGAAGGCCATGGCGGCAAACGTAGCGTAGAGTGCAGCATTGGAATTAGCGGATGTGTCTGTGTCGACTTGGCCACCTCCGCCCAACCCGTTCAGTGCGTTGAAAAGGCCTGGGCACCTAAAGCCACGGTTATACGATGAGTCAGGACAAAACAAAGTTCATGTATGCTTACATGAAACAAACAAAGCCCAGCAGCGTAATCTGGGTATAAGGGCTATAGTATATGCCCTTCAAACCAGACGGGCGCTCGAAAATCTCGGGGGCGGCATGCTCGATATCGGAGGAGTTGTCGGAGCCTGAGTCAATAGGAGCCTTATCATCCCTAATTAGATCAGCCATCGTATCGGATGTCTCGCGTGCCCGTTCGTGGGAGTCGTGAGCGGGGTATGCGAGAGGCACGGTGCGGCTGCAGGGGAGTACTAAGAAGTATTTATACCATGATGATCAATAATAGAGTTAGCAGGCCTACGCGAAGCAGTAGTGTCGCGATCGAAAAGAAGCGATGCTCCGTTGTTCGCAACTCCAACGATAAGCAGCAGGATAATTATATACCAATTTATTTTCCCATGGCCATTGTCCATCTTTGGAGGAAAATAAACTGCGGATAAGCAAATTGTGAACTGCTTGTTTTACTGTGTAGGACAAGTATTTTTACAAAGAAACGTCATCCCGCTTAATCATAGTGCAAGGCTCAAAATCCTTTTGCTCTCTCGAATGCTGAAACTAAGTATGTGCATATAAAACTGATGAATTTAGTTCTAGATCTGCAGATCAATGTTATCAACATGAGATCGGAACCGGTTCCTTTGCCCTTCTTGTCCGTTCATGCCTATGTAAATGAGCTTCGTAACCTTCGTGTAAGGGGTCGTACCGGTGGTCGGCTCGATGCCGCCGGCCGCGCTTCGTTGGTGTTGGGGTTGAACAACGTAGCAGTGAAGGACTCCGGTAGGTGTGATTGTCGGCTTGCCGGTGCTGGCTGTCCACACCGAACCGTACTGAAAGTGAAGGTTGCGCCTCATGAAGTCCGCATGAATGTTGAGTGTGTTGGAGCGGACGGACTTTGGGCTGCGAGCCGAAGCGAGAGGGGTTGTATTGCTCGCAGCCGTCCAGCCGGGCGAAACGTGAGTGAGTACGTGTCGGATCTTGACAGGATTCCGCGGTAGGTTCGCAGAGCCTAAATCGTGACGGAAACTTGCGTCTCATGTATGGTGGCAGGATGCGAGTCATAATATAATCCTTCAATTCAACATTTGGCGTCTCTTGAAGAGGAACGGCGGTTTCATTCGAGTTGGAAGGTCGAACAGAAACCATGGAATTGTGGCTCGATTCTGAGTGCTCCATTCGACATTGGATCACGTAGGCCATGTGTGATGCGCCTTCCGCGAAGACGCCCATGATGTCCTGAGTCCCACCATTTGTTTTGATGCATTGTACAGGAGAACCAAGATTGCTGATGTTTTCGACCTGGGTGATAGTACATTGTACATGAGATGGAGCCATACATCTCACGGACCTGCACGGTCCACATACTCACATGTTCTCTATCCACCTCCACCGCCGATCCATCTGCATCCGCCCCTAGTTCATCCGTGGTGTCCGTGATTAGCTCAACATTCAGGTCTATGCGTGGGCATATTCGCCTGACGAGGTCCATGTCGATCCGAGTAACCCCACGGGAAACGGCGATTGCAAAGGAGCGGTCCAGACCCATGCGCTTGTTTTTCATATACCGACGCAAGAGAACCTGATTGCGGACGCGGGTGTTCGCAGTGTGGTATCGCTCAAGAAAGCTCTCCCATCCGTCCCGCTGGTCGAGCCTCATTCCGGGCTGCACTCTGAGGGCGGAATCAGTGACTGCGGCTGCCAACGTGGCGTCGAGAGCAGAAGGCGTATGATCTGTCTCCATGTCTCCTGAGAACAAAACACAACGAAAAAAGGGCGCCTGCGCCGTAGCAAGAGTAGCGATAGTGGAAGAGAAAAGAAAGAGGCGGAGACACTCAGGCAGTCGTACTCACAGCGACCTTAACACATAAAAAGGTCAGACCACCCTTTGTTTCAGTTGGCCTTGTGAGACTTGAAACATAGTCAGACTTTGCATAGCACCCACGCTTCGTCTGAGGTAGCAAGGCACGTCCGTCGATCAAAGGGAGCTTTGACTATGCAGAGGTCCAAAGGTGCACCGCCATTAGTTGTTGTTTCCTCGGGCAACAGCCAAGATACAGGCGCATTCGATCATGTCTTCTCTGGATGTATGTAATTCGGCTAACGTTTGAGCGGTTGAGGCGAAAACAAGAGCACCCATGGATGATGCATGATCGGTGTAAAGCGAGACGGTCACGGGATCCAAATTCTCTTCAGTTGTGGCTATCCCTGGCCGGGTGTTTGCTGCCGAACTTCCGAGCCAATTTTAATTGAACAACTAATTCTCCTCCCCGTTCGTTGGGGGCCACGACCTGGACGCCTGTTGTTCGAGTGCCACTTATATCCACCATCACTCTTCGGTTGCTCTGGCTGATTCTTCTCGTTGATCACGATGCCTCAGAAACTCGCCGACAAGATTGGTGCGTACGGCACGAGTGCCTCGAGAAGAACCCACTGAAGGAGCGCTTTTCAGGTTCCTTGCTTTTTTGTCCAGACTGTGGTACGTTGTTGGATTTGCCACAGGGCGACTCTCCCACCGTCGAATGCGAGCAATGTGGCCACGAGGAGCCGGCGACCTGTGAGTCCCTCGCTTTCCTAATTTGTCTACCTATCACGTTCCGCCGCGGCTCACTGGCATACACTCACGCACGCACACGAGCAGCTTACGAGAATATTGAGATCACAACACACGCTCGGCCAGATGCCTTTCCGAGCACGCTGCGGCAGAAGCTGCGGAAGACGCAGACGAAGGTGCATGAGGGAGAGGATGGTCTCTTAAAGGCATGTCAAATCGCTTATCCCTCTGCCCTGAGCGGTGGATTTTCAGCGGCTCACACGTTGACGGACGCACGCAAAATTGGCGACTCCCTGAACCCTACAGGTCACTGAAAAATGTCCGAGCTGTGGACATATGGAAGCGTTCTCGAAAGAAATGCAGGTGCGCGCGCGCAACACGTTCCCACTTCAAGCTTGACAGGTCAATCTAATCACGAGCCCATCTTCTTCGCCCTCCCTTTTGCAGCTTCGAAGTGCGGACGAAGGCTCAACCATTCTGTACACGGTGAGTGGGAACGCATTTCAAGCTCGTCCTTATCATACGGGCGAGGGCCCCGAGCGATCGCTGATCTTGCGTGAAAGTGCGTGTCCTGCAAACACGGATGGCGCGTGAATAACTGAGCGTGGCCGCGGCGCGGCGCGGTGCGGATGGGTGCCGTGCACCCCAGGCAGGTGAATTGGAAAAGATGGGCGGTAGGGCTGGAAAAAGTACAGGGTAGGAAGAAAAAAAAAAAAAGGCTAAACGAGGTGGGATATTACACGTAGACGCCCACGCTGCAAAAGAGTGCCACGACGCCGAAGCCACCAAGGACGCTTGCAAGGCCTGCGACGGCGAGTTCCCGTGCCGGGAACGCGGTTTTGGGTAGGCTGTGTGAGCGGAGAAAAGCGAGTGGATTGTTAGCACATAGGGACAAATCACGGGCTCTGAGAGGGTGATAAGCGAGAGACGTACGTGGAAAAGTAGAACGCGAGTGCAAACGTTGAGACCAGAAGCGAGAAGGCGAGGAAGGGAAGGGCTGCGACTGGAATCAAAGGAGAGAATGGGACAACTTGTCTCAAGTGGAGCGCCTGTTGTTGTTGTTTTTTTTTTTTTTTGTGGTTGCATAATGCATGAGCGCATTGGGTTGGATACATTTCAGTTGAATGGTCGACGAAATAAAGTACGAGAGAACACGTCATGGGCTGACCTTGATGGCGTTGTAGTCTGCAGCTGAGGCCATCGTCGTGTGGAGTAGAGACGGACTGTAGCCGGGGGAACGGGGTGTGGTGTCGAACGGGCCACTGGCGGTTGATGAAAAAAAAAGAGACCATCTTGGAAATCAGTTCTGGAACTGACGTAGCGCTACGCAACACGTGGATACCCTATCTCATCTGTTTATAACCAGCCCCATCCCAACCGTCCCATCTTCAGCAAATCTCTTCCTTCCTCTCTCACGACAACCACTTTCCCACCTACTCTTTCTCTCAACCCTCTCACACGACCATCGTCAGTATCCGATCCTCTCATCACCCCTCGTCAATCGCTCTCTCGCAGCCAATTTGACTGACATGTCTTCATCTCCCTCTCATCCAGATGTCCACTGGTTACTCTACCGAGCCCCAGACCGCCGCCGAGAAGGCGCAGGCGCAGGCCCAATCCGCATCCGCAAGGGTGCAGAGCCACCCCGCCTTCATCACCGCGAAGGACAAGACTGGCTACTACATCAGCCAGCTCGATAAGGAGGTCAGTTTTGCGCTCGATTTTTTTTTTCCTCTTTTTTTCTGAGATCGATCGCATAAACTCACACAACCGATCCAACAGCTCACCAAGTACCCTCTCCTCACCGCTGCCGAGCAGCGCACTCAGGTGCCCAAGACCACCCTCGTCCTCGGCGGTGCCGCTCTCGTTGCTCTCCTCCACACCTTCAACGTCCTCGCCCAACCCGTTTCCAACCTCGTCGGCTGGGCCCTCCCTGCCTTCCTCTCCATGAAGGCGATCGAGTCCCCCCAGCCCCAGGACGACGTCCAGTGGCTCACATACTGGGTCGTCTTCGGCCTCTTCAACTTCCTCGAGGCCTTCGCGCTTCGCGTCATCCTCTACTACTTCTCGTGGTACTTCGCCTTCAAGTCCGTCTTCGTCCTCTGGCTCCAGCTCCCCGCTTTCCGCGTTAGTACCTCTTTCCTCCCGATCTTCTGCGATCTCAAGATGACTCATCCTATTTATTCTGACAGGGCGCCCAAGTGCTCTACCACTCTGGCATCAAGCCCGCCCTTGCCAACTTCACTGGTGCCCAGAAGCGCACCGCTCCCGTCTCGGAGCCCGCTGCCCCCGTCTCCTCGATGGAGTAAGCGTGCGCGGTTGCTTTGCGTGGTGAGCCAAAGGTGAAGCAAGGGTAGCACTAGACTTTCTCTCTTATTTCCGTCTCGCTGGACCCTCTGCATATTTTCTATTTCATATCTGTTGTACTTGTTTCTATTGGATGTGTGCAATATAACGAACCATGAACAAACGCTCCCCACTTTGTCTGACACGATCTGACTTGGATTGCTCGGGTTGACGCTTGCTGAGATCAGAAAAACGTCAAAACGGGACCCGCTCGGGACTCGTACCGTGGTTAGGGTTCCCAGGCTGACCCGTGTTTGCTGTCATCAGATGCTTCAATCGTCAGAGCCTTTTCCATATCCATGCGGTTCAATGAGACGACTTTCTCAACTCCAGAGAGCTTTCAAGCCCCATTCTGTGTCCGACGAGCTGCTACGGAATGTGACCTCATTATTGCCGCTCCACGGGCACAAGGCTGTCGCGCCTGGGGCGGCCAGACCAGGTATCCACACGGTCCACCAGCGGCATTTGGCCCGGTCGACCCGAGCTTCGAACTTCGAGATCCCATCGCTCAACCGCGGCCGGAGCGCGACTCTGTCCGGAAAGCACTTGTTGCAGGGCGCCTTCAGCTCTGATACCTCATCCTCATCCACCGCAACCGCCATGAAGTTTGATCCGACGACTCAAGCCAACTATACTGAGATTGCCAGCCAGCATCTGGCGCTCGATTGGAGAATCGATTTTGGCGAGAAAAACATCTCAGGCTCGGTAGTTCATACCTTGAAAGTGCACGAAGATGGCGTGAAAGAGGTTGTGTAAGCAGGCCTACTCCTGCACTTGAACGACTGGAAGCTCAAATTAATGCAGGCTGGACACGCGCGACTTGCATATATCTCGCGTTGAAGTCGAGGGTGCAGAGGCTAAGGTGGGTGCTTCATCCCATTTAATTCGCTGTTTCAACACGCGCCTCTCGGTATTCTGTTAACGTGGACATACGAACAGTACACTCTCGGTGACAAACATCCTGTCATGGGATCGGCGCTGCACGTCCCACTTCCTCATGTTCCGAAAGTGGGGTCTGTCGTCAAAGTTAAAATCGACTACAAGACGTCTTCCGATTGCATGGCTCTGGGATGGCTCGCCAAGGAGTGAGAAATCGCGACGGCGTAACAGAGAGACAGACTGCTGAGTAGCATACACAGGCAAACGCAAGGAAAGCAATTTGCATACCTCTTCAGCCAATGCCAACCGATCTATGCTCGTGCGCTTGTGCCGTGCCAAGGTCTGTTGCTCTTCATTTCTGTGTGCTTGATCAACCACTCACTCATCTGCAGACTCTCCGTCCGTGAAGATCGTGCGTGCTGACTCTGATTTTGATACTCAACCATGCACGTTCGTTAATAATCGCTTCAGACGTATGAGGCCAGCGTAACTGCACCACTCCCCGTCCTGATGTCTGCCATACGACAATCGCCACCCTCGGACGGACCTGCGCACGATGGCAAGGAAATCGGAAAAGATCTAGTGACCTACACCTACAAGCAGGTAGCGAGCGTCTCGCACTCGCACCACGCTGCGCAAGTCACACTAATCCGTACCGGTCTTTTTTTAGCCTGTTCCCATTCCCAGCTACCTCATTGCTATCGCCTGCGGCAACGTTCGGTACCGCGGCTTCTCCAAGGTTCCTGGGCGCAACTGGTCGACGGGCATCTGGGCTGAGCCTGAGCTGATTGATGCCGCTTATTGGGAATTCAGCGAAGACACCTCGCGGTATGATTAATCGCCTGCATCGCGCAATATTACCTACTCACACATTGTAGGTATGTGCAACTCGAAGAGGATATCGTCGTTCCATACCGGTTTGGCGTGTACGATCTTCTTGTACTCCCACCCTCATTCCCATACGGTGGCATGGTGAGTCTAGATCAAGCACTAGGACCGATGACGTGCTTATGTAGCTATGTGTCGTAGGAAAATGCCTGTCTGACGTTCCTTACGCCAAGTGAGTAGAGGAAGCTACCTTGCATTATTTATATAATACTCAACTTTGTCTAGCTCTCTTGGCTGGAGATCGTACACTGGTAGATGTCGTTGGGTAAGTACGGCCAATGATGTGTAAATTATGCGAAGCTCATGTTTTACTCTCCAAGGCATGAACTCACTCACTCCTGGTTTGGCAATGGGGTCACGTGCGTTGTGGTTTGAAGACACCTCATGCCGAACTAACCAAAACTGGCTGCAGACACGCACATGCGTCGCATTTCTGGCTTAACGAAGGCTGGACAACGTACATGGAACGCGTGCTGGCGGAGAAGATCCATGGCCCTGCCGAGCGTGCGTTCTCCTACATCATCGGAAGCAAGTCACTCCGCGACGCCTTGAAGGAATACGAAGATCGCCCGAAGTATCAACGGCTTTACATCGATTTTGAGACCGGCGAAGACCCGGACGATGCGTACAGCACTGTACCATACGAGAAGGGTGCCAACTTCTTATTGTATCTTGGTTAGCTGTTTTCATGCTTCGATCACATGAACGAGAACTGACGTGAGCTTTGCAGAACGCACACTTGGCGGACTTGAGGTATTCTTGCCTTATGTCAAGGACTATGTGAGCACGTATCAGGGCAAGAGCATCACCACTGAAATGTGGAAAGAACACCTTTATGCATACTTCCGAAAACACGGTGGAGATGAAAAAATTAATGCGCTGGACTCAGTGGATTTTAATGTGCGCTTATGTGAACAACTTTTATTTAATTTTAAAACTGATATGGTATTTTAGGCCTGGCTTCATGGTGATGGCCTCGAACTGCCCGTCAAGATGGAATACGACGATACTCTAGCCAAGCAAGCTTATGAGATTGCCGACAGGTGGGACAAAGCTCGTGATCTTCCCGTTGGAAAACTGCCTTTCGAGGGCTCGGATGTCAAAACACTCAACTCAAACCAGAAAAGTGGGTTCTCAGCCAGTTGTTAATCCTTATTCCAGCTGACAGCCTCGCAATAAAGTCGTCCTTCTCGAGCGCATGCAATTATATGAGCCTTTCCCCGAGGATCACCTCATCCATCTCGGAAAGGTCTATGGCTTCGCGACCACAAACAACGCTGAGGTTCGCTTCCGCTATTATCAGCTTGCCTTGCGTTCAAAGGCTCTCACACGAGAGAGCGTGCATTGGGCTGGCGGTCTCGAAGATGGAATCATCAAAGGCCGAATGAAGTTCTGTCGCCCATTGTTCCGTACTGTGGGCACAATTGATTCTCCGCTCGCGAAGGACGTCTTTGGACAAACCAAGGACGGGTTCCATCCTATTGCTCGCCGCATGATTGCAAAAGTAAGATCAGAAACTTCACAGACAACCACTGTGTTTAACGAGTGTTTCAGGATCTGGGGATTGCATAATGTAGCTGTGTCAAAATTGCACGATAGCTTGTATAGTAAGACAACCAATCAAAAACCCAGATTCTACTCCCTATCCAATGAAACCCTATTTAAAGCTACCCCATATATCACCAAAGGCGTCGTCTTTCTTCTGTGTTGCAGTCGTGCTGGTACCAAACGAAGCGAATGGGTCCGCAGCCGGAGCAGTTACACCTCCAGAAGGCGCCCCACCCCATACTGAACTGGTATTAAATAAGCTATTTTGTTGCTGTGGCTGTGGCTGTGCAGATGTCGTGGCGTTTGTGGCCCACACATTTGGCTGAGTAGGCGCAGCAGGAGCATTCCACCCTGAACTGGCACCCCACATGCCCGTACCTGACGTACCCATGAAGCTTTGTGGCTGAGCAGGCTGTGTTTGCTGGGCTCCAGCCGTTCCAAAAGAGTCCCAGGACGATACTTGAGCTCCAGACATCTGTGCGCCAGGCTGAGAGGCTGCGGTATTGAAGGCTCCGAAGCCTCCTTGTGCCGGCGCGGGTACGGTTGGGGCGGCAGAAAAGAGCGAGAGGATGTCTTGCTTGACGTCCTTTTTCTGACTGGCAGCGTTTGCGCTGCCATTCGTAGGTGATGTCGGTGGAGCGTGGAAGTCGAGGGAGAACAGGTTATCCTGAGGGGCTGGGGCAGGTGTTGCAGGGGCCTGGACTGCTTGGGGAGGGGCAGCCACTCTGCCAGCAACGGTGCTTGAAAGAAGCTGGCGTCCTTGGGGTTGAGTTGAAGTTACTCCGGCAGTCCTGATAGGAGCAGCTGCCTGTGCGGGCGTGACGGCGGTCGGACGTCCAGATGGCACTGCAGCGGGGGGAGGTGGGGTCTCTTGCGCCGGCGCCGACACGGCGCTTCCTTCCTCGTTGTCGAACACAGATGGGTCGTCAGGAACTGGTCCCTCGAGCGCCCATCTCCTCGATTCGTACTTGGAACGGATGAAGGACTCGATCTTACTGTGGATATGTCTGAGTATTCGGTTGAGGGAAGGCCTTATTGAACAAACGTACTGCTCCGGGGGGATATGTCCAGCCTTTAGGTGTGCTTCCCAATACGCGTTTGCGCGCCTGTTACCCCATTTCATAACAGACTATGCACTAGGTCAACGAGTCTGACACAGGTAGGGGTAACTTGCTACTCACAGCCATTTGCTCTGGAGTCCACGTATCAAGGTCGACCGACTTGACCTTAGAGATGTGCGTCCCCATGCTTCGGTGAATTCCTGAGCATCGAATGCAAACAAAGACGCCGCTTTTCACAATGTTTCAATATGTGCGCTTCAGTCCTTACAAGTTGCAAGACGTACATGTTCCACGACGCCCATCTAGGATCTGAAAGAAGAAGATGAGGACCTGGACATCCGTGCCGAACATATCACGTACCATTGCGTTTACAGTCCGCGCAAACTTTGTTCTCAGGCCGCTTGACAAGCTCACGCAACGTGCGTGCGTGTCGTTCGGTGGTCGCCTTGTCCTGTCTTGACATCGTCGTGGTGGTGGGGCGAGGGGTAGTCGGAGTTATCCGAGGCCCTTGCCTGCTTCCGTTTCCGGACGTCGGGGCTGTGGAAACGCCACTTGTCCGTGCGTTTGCCGCCAGATTGCCGCCCGTTTCGTCACCGCTCCGGCGCTCGGCCCACCATCGACCAGTATTGGTGCGTGAGCAGCGGGTACGACCATGGACCCCTCATCCCTTTCTCTTCTCCTCTTACGCTGTGTATAATTCTCTGCTCTGCGTGGCGCTCCAGCGAAAGGGCGTTTCCTAAAGCCCTTGGACTATGATACTCTACCCGCGAGCTTTAGGGCTTAGGAGTGTCCCGCGCTCACTTCCTCGAATCTCAGGAATCGGACTTGCCTTTACTTTCGCGCAGAATACAGCTCCTAAGACCTCTGGATATAGTAAACATGCAAGACGAGCTGCGATTACCGCAACTGGTGCTGCAGCTGTTTGGCTGTTAGATACACAATTCAACGAATCCGCTCTCACCCGTAACATACGTACGCTTTCGACTGTACGCCTACAATGATTTTAGCTAGCAGACGTTCAACTGACTTGACTTGCAATCTACTAGTGCGCAGCAATAGCTTTGGACTATAAACTTAACTTCAGCGAGGCGACAAGCGATCGAATACCTGAGCTGCATGCGCGTGTAGCTGACAGAGTTTATGACCTTTTGACCACGAACGGCGGGCTATATATTAAGATAGGTATGCCGTGCATTCAATTATCTCGGTCCAAACTATCTCACACTTCATGGACAGGTCAGGCGATTGGAGCTCAAGCAGCTCTTCTTCCACCCCCAATGCAGGCCAAATTTGCACGACTGTTTGATGACGCACCTCAAGTGCCTTATGAGGCCGTTGCTCAGGTTTTTACCCGTGAATTTGGTGGCCGGAAACCCGACGGCCCAGGTGGTGTTTTTGCCGAATTTGAGCGTGACGCTATTGCAAGCGCTAGTGTAGCACAAGTTCACCGTGCTCGCCTGTGGCCCGAAACTGATGACCCTAATGAACCCCCTCGGTGGGTGGCTGTGAAGATCCAGAAGCCAGCCGTAAGCACTCAAGTAGAATGGGATCTTGCTGCTTTTAAGGCAGTGATGTGGGTCTATGAGCATTGGTTGTTCCATTTGCCCGTCACATTCATGACCGGTGTGTCATGGCCCATAAGAACGACACACATAAGAGCCTACTGACGCAAATTATCCTAGACTTTATATCTGATCACCTTCGTCGAGAACTCGATTTTGTTCAGGAAGCCAAGAACGCTCAGGCTACCGCGTCCTTTGTTGAAAGGGAACCAAGTTTGCGCGATCGTGTTTATGTTCCCAAGGTGTATCCCGAATATTCGACCTCAAAAGTCATGACCGCCGAATGGATAGACGGAGTGCGCCTCAGTAACAAGGCGGCGATTCGACAACTCATGCGTGATCCTGAAGCCCCTCAGCAGGGTCCTGTGACACTTCAGTCTCCATTTGGTGCACGTTCGATAGGACCGTTGAAGGGTGGAGTGAAGACTGTCATTCAATCAATGGTGGATTTGTTTTGTGCTCAGATATTTGACTGGGGATGGGTGCACTGCGATCCACATCCAGGTGTGTATAAGTTTATCGATCAGTTTTCACAGTTCGGCTTTGCTCATTGTCATGTTAGGAAACATCTTGGTCCGTCCGCATCCTCTACGACCTAAGGAGGCTCAGATAGTCCTCCTCGATCATGGTTTATATGTCCGTTTACGGGAAGAGCTTCGCCGTCAATACGCAGTCCTCTGGCGCGGCTTGCTTACCCTCGATCAAGAGGCAATCAGTTCAGTATCTAAAGAATGGGGTTTTGGAGCCCCAGATGTCTTCGCTAGCGCCACTCTCATGCGACCTGTCAAGTTCAAGAAATCGAAGGAGCAAAATAGCGACACCCAGGAGGAAAAACAATTGAGTAATTACGAATTGGGCCAGCGTATGAAACAAAAGATGCGCGAATTCCTCTCGAATACGGATCTCATGCCCAAAGAGCTGGTTTTTATTGGCCGCAATATGCGCATTATGCAGGGCATGTTTTCAAGCTTTTATATGTACACTTTATAATGACCAAGTTTTTCTAGGCAACAATCAGAGTTATGGTTCAAGCGTGAATCGGATCAAGACCATGGGTACCTGGGCATCGCACGGACTCACCAAAACCAACGACCATTCACCAGGCGGACTGATCAAAGAATACTGGCTTTACACAAAGTTCCGGGCGGCAATGTTTCTTCTTGACGTTGCCTTTTGGGGCACGTATTTTCGTGGATGGATACAAGCATGGTTAGGTCAGAAACGCGAAGGTTTCGAAGACGAGATCGAAAAGCGGATGCGTGGGTTGGCGAAGGAGAATCTTGGTTACGAGATTGGTCCAGGTGCATTCGAAGGCTAGTTGTTTATGGATAGACATAACCTATATACTACCATAATTAGCACCTACATCACCACTTTGCACAACTCGCTCGGGTTGCTAGAATGCGAGTCATCTGAGGTACAAGATTCAGTTCTCTTGTTTCTCTAAGTCAACTAACGCCATTGATTGTTCCTAAGTCCAAATTGTTTTGAATAGTTTCCTTATGCATCAACAAGTAGCCGTTTATGAAGCTAGTATGTTTGAACATACTTAACAGATGTGCGAAATCACCGTCTGTAATGGCCCGGAGTAGCTTCGGGGCTCACTTCGCCTCTAACTTCCATCACCTTGTCGATTCTAAAGCTTACTCATGACCATTGCCAACTACCGTCGCCCGAAAAGACCATAGAAGCCGGCCCGGCGAGGACCGCTCTCCGAAGTTTCCATTGCTTCTGCCGAACTTGTATGATAGTGATGGTATTTAGATGTTCGCATCGTGACATCCTCGGTCGAATTACCCATAACACATCCGCCACAAGACCTCGAGAAGCAATTCAGGCCGCCTGTGCTACTACCAGGTGCTTCATGAACCTCGGAAGCAGCATTCATCGCGTGGTTGACCTCGCCTTTTGTGATGCAACTTACACGGGCCTCGACGTGGATGGTTTGGCGTTGCCCCTCCTGCGATCCGAGTAAGGTTTTTGCGATGCTCCCAGAAGTCAGGAGAGTGTGGTCATGGTGCCCTTGTGATGCAATTTCGTTCCCGTGGTATTTGCTTCTCTCTCTCGCTAGATCAAACCACGTGGAAGAATATCTCAGCTATGGCTTGATAGACGTCCATAAATATGGAACAGGGGAGACGGCCGTTGATGCTTAGTCTTCGACATAACTATGGTCTTCAGTCGTGAACTGTTTGCATCGCTGCTCTCGGTGGGGCTCGCCTCTGCTGCGGTTATTGTTCCAGGTGCTACATGGACCGATACCAGCGGCAATGTAATCCAAGCTCACGGAGGCGGCATACTCAAGGTCAACCGATTTTTTATCTTATGATGGTCTTGCGCTGATTATCAACCAGGTTGGAAGTACATTTTACTGGCATGGGGAAGATAAGGCGCACAATAGTGGCTCGTTCAGAGCCGTTTCCTGCTACACTGTAAGACATCGAGAACCCTACGATATGGTGGACTTCCACTTAGTGGTCTTCAGTCCTCGGACTTAAGTACTTGGACGCGTCAGAATGATGCACTAACTCCTGTGGCTGGTACAAACATCTCAAACACAAACATCGTTGAACGGCCCAAGGGTAAGCAAACCACCAAAGCTAGCTCTATTTTCTGCTAATATGGACCTACAGTCATTTACAACTCAAAGGTACACTATATCGGAAGTTGAAATCCGTTTGCAGTAACTGATGTTCCTTGTAGAACTCGGAATATGTGATGTGGTTCCATTCAGACTCATCAAAGTAAGTGTACTGTTCCTTTCATGGCCTAACTCTGACATACGACTTATTAACAGCTACGGTGCCGCTCAAGTTGGTGTCGCAACAGCCAAGTCGCCTTGCGGACCATTTTCGTACCGCGGAAGCTTCAAGCCATTTGGAACGGATTCGCGTGACATGGGTATTTATGTTGATGGTGTGTTATGAGCCGAATGATCCTTGCTTTGTTGTTTCTAAACAACTTTACAGATGATTGTGAGTGGAGTCCAGACACGATGAGAGCTGTAGCTGTAACAACTGTCTCTTTCAGCCGCTAAAACTGCCTACCTGCTTTTCGCAAGTGACAACAACCAGAACTTCAAGATTGCGAAGATGGACTCAAACTACTACACACTCAGCGCGCTGACTGCCACTCTCCCGGGCACTACGCTTGAAGCGCCAGGCATTGTCAAGCGGAGCGGAACGTACTATCTCTTCGCATCCCATACGAGCGGATGGGCACCAAATCCGAACAAGTTCTTCACTTCCACAGTATGCCTTGATCTTCATTTTTAACTTTACGAACCCTTTTTGAAGCTGATCCCTTATTTAGAACCTCGCAGGTGGCTGGTCTTCCGAATCTGACATCGGTCCTTCCAACACACGCACCTACTTTTCCCAGAACACCTTCGACCTCCCACTGGGCTCCAACGCCCTCTACATGGGTGATCGCTGGCGCCCTTCCTTACTCGGCTCCTCGCGCTATATTTGGCTCCCTCTCTCGTGGTCGTCCGGCCGGCCGCAGCTGGTAGCGGCAGACGTGTTCAACCTCGACGTCAACGCGGGCACCTACTCCGTCGCGTCTGGCACGACGTACGAAGCGGAGAACGGCACCCGCGGCGGCTCGTCGACTGCCATCACGGACTCTGCTTTTTCCGGCGGAAAGGGTGTTGGCTATCTTGGTATGAGCTTCTCTATTTTATTTTAGTTTCCACGCTACATGGTTAATAGATCTGGGACTGAACTATTTTTTGACTTAGGAAATGGGGGTACTGTCACTCTCTACAACGTCCAGGGTGCCGGCAGGGCACAGTGGGTCTCCCTCTATTATGCAAACGGGGACTCGTCTTGGCGCAGCATCACCGTCTCCGTCAACGGCGGCCCGGCGGTGAGCGTCGACCAGCCTGACACCGGCTCTGGGCACACGATTCTCAGCGTGCCGGTCAAGCTGAACCTCAATTCGGGCTCAAACACTCTCGTGTTTGGTGCGGGTCAGAGTAGTGAGTTGCTAGCCCCACGAGCCGCTCTGTCTTTGTGTCTAAATGTCATTTTACAGCCTATGCAGGTGACCTCGATAAGATTATTGTTTATACGCAGTCATAACTTGGGGCTTTCCGAGTCTTGTACGATATTGATACATAGTATTGTTGCTGTAAAGGACAATTGTAGCAAAAATATCTGTGTATCTCTGATATGCTGTCCAATGTATATCACTACCTGTCGGAAGTTAGGCGCTAATGGATGCATGTCGTCCCATCGATTGAGCCGTTCTCAATGTTACATCCGTAAACATTTCACCCATATCACCATCCATATGTATCAACCAAGGGACCACGGCCCAGTGCAATTCATCCGGAAAAAGAATATCGTCATTACGCACGAGTAAGGCATAGGAAAGAAACGAGATAAAACAACGTGTGGTATAACGAGGCAAAAAAGTACTGTGACGATGCAAGTGCCAACTGTAAGATAACTATGGAAATTATGTCCTTTTTGCGTGCCCGCGAAACTAAGAGTCACCGCTCCTAGACAAACATTGCTCCAACACCAAAGACGGTGCCAACGACAGCTGCCGCAGCAGTGGCCATAAACGCGCTAGAACTAATACGCAGAGCGCCATTTGAACCTGCGCTATGGCTGGCACTGGCACCGGCCGATCCGCTCTTGCTAACGCTTCCGGAGCCTTCCAACGAGCCGGGCGCACCAGTTGAGAGTGGGGCTGCCTGTGAGCCGGTCGGGTTCGTCTTGTTGTCGTTCGTCTCAACGTACGAATCGGACATTGGCTTGTTCAAGCACTGGATCACGGGCTTAATGTCGAGCTTGGGAGTGTACGCGAGTGCGTCGGGGAGAATGTAACCGGTTGCGATGTCCACCGTCTGGGGGAAAAGGTCGTGCTCGAGCACGATAAAGCCGGTGTCAATCGTGCTCGCGTTGCCCAGAATGTGCCCCCAGTTGTTGAGAACCTGGCTTGCGCTGGTCAAACCACCGTTGATCGAGAAATCTAAGAAAACGTTAGCAACTGATTGCATTCGGAAGAAAACAAGCTGTTTACCATCAGTGTCGAATGTAGCCCACTTGCTGATGCGGGTCCACATGACAGGAGTCAAACCCATGGCGAGGGCAATCTGACGGACACGGTCGCTGAAGGATCATCAGCTCGGGACCACGATGCAAGGAATCTTAAACGACACCCACTCGATATCACCAAAGGGAGGCCGGAACGTATTCGGGGTGACGCCCAGAACATCCTTGATAATCTTCCTTGACCAGCCTAGTTCGGCGATGATCTGGTTGTTCGTCATCTGCGTAAGGTAGTGGTGGGACCAGGTGTGTACGGAGATTTGGTGACCGGCGAGGTACTCGTTTTGAAGGAGGGCCGGGTAAGAAATGCAACGAGAGCCGACCACGAAGAAGGTCGCCTTCAAGTTCTGCTGATCGAGGTACTGGAGCAAGTTGGGCGTGTACGGCGCTGGACCGTCGTCGTACGTCAAGCCCCAAGTGAGCTTGTCCGGGCAGGTGGTGATGTCCGAGTCGCGTACGCAGCCGCCGCAAGACCACCAGCAACGGTTCGCGTCGTCGTTGACGGCGGCCATGTTGGCGGCGCATCCACCGGGCACGGTCTGAGTGATGTTAGGGATCGTGCGACCGGAGGCGACGACTTCAGCGATCCACTGCTTAACTTCGGGCGAGTCCGTCGGTGGAATCACGTCCAGGGCAGGGTAGTTCGATGGGTGAATCGTCGAAACTGCGAAAAGGCGAACGGAGGGGAAAGGAAAAGTGAGAAGCGAACAAGATTAGGTACGCGGGTCAGCAATTGATGACTTCATGAATAATCAGCAAAGATGCTTACGGTCAGGCAACGGAGGAGCTCCTTTCATGTAAGTCGGCGTTGCGCCTGCACTTGGTGTGGAGAACGTCGTCGTCGGCTGGTTGGTGATAGAGGGCGTGATGGAGGCCAGAGGGATCGCCGTCGGGTTCGTCGAGAGGAGGGAGACGGACACTGGCGTGGCTGTGCCCGTCGCAGGTGCGGTCGTTGCAGCATTGCTTGAAGCGGCCGCGCTTGAAGCTGAGGAGGGACCCTGACGAGCCCAGAGAGCGGCGGCCGCGCCGTGGTCGTGTGCGAGGACTGCCGCTGGAAGTGCCGCGGAGATGAAGAGAGATGATAACATGGCCGGGGAAAAGTTGGGTTGGTGACGATGGTCTGGTAAAGAGTGACTGTACGCCTCCTGGACGGGGACGAGGAGGTGGCTGGTGGGTTGGAACTGTTTAAAAAGGAGGAGGACAAGGGGGAGAGGATGGCAACGCCGTTCATTTTCTGGCCTGAGCTAAATAAACCTCTGTCGGTGGTGGGTGAGAAGCTATCAATCCCTCGGCCGGCATCGCTATCTTTGGAACACCCGCCACCTTCATCCGCAACTCCGTCCCGTTGCGCGCCGTGCAATGCCGAATTCCGAATCGTCCTACAGCCCTCTCCTCCCATGCTCAGTCTTCCTGTTCCAAGCGTTCTAGTTTGGCTCAATCCTTTCACAGGGTATGAAGAAGAAGCGGCAGTGAGAAAACATGGTCTCGTAAGGATTCTATGGTCGGGTCTACTTCGACATGACAAACAATTCTGGCCGAAGACGTTGGAAACTGGCGAGTACAAAAATAGATCGTTGCATCGAGGTCGCTGCCCATCAAATATAGACGGGTGCCTTAGGGTTTTGGCGTGTGGACCCCAAAATCACCCTGAGGTCATACACACACACTCTCTCTCTCTCTCTTTGTGCGCTCTACAATTTCTTTTGTTTCTTCGTTTTCGGCTTCTCGAGGTCAATCTCCTCCGCGTCCGAGTCGTCGGCGTCGCTGTTGAGAGACTCCTCGTCCGAGTCGTCGCCGCCAGCCTTGCCGAGGTAGTACTCCAACGCGTCGGGGTAGACTTCGTTCGCAATGTGCACACCCAACTGTGACGAAGGGAGGGAGAATCAGTCCAAACCATGGGGCGGGAACAAAAGCACCGCGTGAGCAAAGTGCGAAATGAAGAGCTCACGTCATATTCGTCAGCTGCGCTGGCCAGCCAGTTGAAAAAGCTCCCACTGTCAGCGATATCGCCGTCTTCGTCCTTTATTTCAGGATAGAGCTTGATGAGGTTGTGCGCGTCATCTTTCCAGGTAATTTGGGTTGGCTAAAGATACCGTTGAGGTTCCCTAAACAGAACCGAGGAAAACCGTTGTTGGAGCTCACCAAAACGTCCACATCGCGCTCCCACGAAAAGTCGAGCATCGTCTGAGTGATGCCATCCTCATCCGGGGTGTCCTTCGTCGCAGCCGGTGGGGCCTTGTACTGGTACACTTTCTTGAGGACGCTCTCCTCAAAGTAAGGGTTGGGTTTGAAGTGCTGCAGCGTGGGGTAGCATCATTCAATTAGCCATCGCCACCTTCAACTCCATTTTTTTTTCGCACTTACGAACTCGATTGTGAACACCCTGCTTTCCGCTGCGTCGCGCTCCAGCCACAAGTCCTCGAGGTAGGAGAGTGCCTGACGGTCCTTCGGATGCTGTGCGTGGATAGCAAAGGCAGGATCCTGCATCAGCGTGTACGGCCAGAAGCGGTCAACGCCCTTGAGAACGGCGCGCCGTTTGGCAAAGATAGGCGCGGAGCGCTTGTGGCTCTCACGTTCTGTTTGTGGCCGACAAGTTTGTAAAGTGGTCTGGTTAGCGCTGGAACGCATTGAAGTACACTGCAAGCGCACCGAGTACCAAATCAATTTTCGACTGGGCGCTCTCGATCTCTTCGAGTGCGCTCGCAGCCTCAGCTGAGAGCTCGACACCGTCGAAAGGATCCTTCTCAACGTCCGCACCAGGAGACGCACGCTTTTTTCCTGACATTTTTTTTTCGTTTATTTTTGTGATAGACTGAGGAGGGGTATGGGTGAAAGTTGGGAGGGAAGAGTGGTCGACGGTGAGAACTGCAGAACCTGAAAAATAGTGATGCCAATTTGAAGCCAGTCCTTCCGCACGTGTGTCACAAATTGACGCCGGCTGACCCACGCGTCGCGACGCGTTGGGGGGTTATGCACTTAGCCAAAACCCGCCAAAGTGATAATTCTGGTGGCATTCTCTAACAGTTCCTAAGAAAGGGTATATCAGATACATACATTTGGCCACGTTCAATCTACAAGAAGGATCCACTCAAATCGAGTCGAATAACACAACTAACGTATGACAAAAAACGGTACTCTAATCGTACCGCCTCCGTCCTCCTTTCTCCACTTCGTCAATCCTCGTCTCCGCCCGGTAGCGCCCTTGAGTAAGCCACTTGGCGACCTTCTCATCTATAACACTGACACCAACGTCGGTACCCTCATAACGCGCGCGATATCCAGGGCCAGTGTACAAAAGCACATCGACCGGAGGAACGAGACGTGGCCAGGAGACGTATTCGGTCCCATGGGCAAGGATGAATCCCACTGAACCAACAAGTAGACTGAGCCAAAGTAGGAAATAGTAAAGCAAAGACATAGCTAGTATTCGGGGTAAGTCAGTATAGCTTGACATGGCAAGAAGGACGTACCCGACGTGCGTGGAAGAGTCAAGCCGGCAAGAACCATGAAGAAAGACCACCATGCAACGTACGGCATCTACAGAAAAAGTCGGTTGTTAGTATGAAAAGCTATCCGGGAATAGATGACGCACAGCGCGAATAAGCAAAGGCCGAGTGTCGAATATTAGTGCCCTGAGAGAGTTCGGACCTCGTCGAGGGATAAAGTTGCCCGTCATGAGATCAAAGGCGTCCTGCCTCACGCCATCGAAGAAGTTGTTCTTAATGTAGCGCATTGCCGACTTTGAGAAATCCTCGATGGCCCCCATGCGCGTTCGCTTTCCAGTACGGGTGAAATCCGTTTTGAGTGCGGGTGTGCCACTGTACGCAGTCGAGATCAGGTTGGCGTGGTCGGACCACACTATAAGGCACATGAGTTATAGAAGGACACAAAATGCAGGTAAAAAGACCTACTAATGCGGAAGATGTTGTCAAGTTCGCCGTAATACGAGATAGAGTCTCCCTCATCAATTACGCCAAGCTGCTGTAACTGCCTATCTAACGTCCACTTTGCAAAAGCTGATTGGGTGACGTTTGTCCGGTCAAGATTGTCCATGCAATTAGTACGTATGACACCTGTTTGCATTTTGATTGGCTTAGACGAGTTTGAGTCCATGTGAAAGTATCTAGATAATCGAGGGTCGGATCGATGTTAATGTAAGGAAACTCGGAATCATTACCCATTCTTGATAAGGTCTTCTTCCATTTCTTCAACCAAGAGACTGATACGATCCCACCGCATCTTACTACACTCCGCATGGAAATCGAAGTACTCGTAGTCAACGTTTTCATGATTGACTAACTTGACATACTTCTCAAAGGCATCTTTGATCGGCTTTTCGTGACCTTTATGGTTGATCAAATTGACAATGCTAGTGTGACCGTAGCGAGAGACGAGATCGTCAAAATGAGCCCTCATCACCTCCGCCTGTTTCACATCATGTTAGCAAATAAAGCTCGAATAGTAACTGATGATAGCGTACGGTATCTTGAAGATCCATGATTTGCAAGTCTGGCATATACCTTAAATTGTTTACTTCAGCCCAGAAGACGGGAATACTGCCGCGTATTTGCACAAAGCTCATGCGGGATGTGATCTCATCTGAGCCTTCTACGGTCAGAATTTGCTCCGTCTCGTTGAAGTTTGCGACGTTTCCATCATGGTCAATACCGCGTTTGAAGTAGCGGGTTCCAGCTCGGTAGCGCGACCTTCGGCTGATCAATGCGAGCGCAATACGGAAGCCGTTTATTCTTGTTAGCTGGATATCGAAAGCTATAAGTTGATAGCATCCGGCTCAGTTGCTATGGTCAACGATGGGATGCCCGAGAGGTGACATACTGCCGTAGACGACTGGGAGAATAAAAGAGCTCAGCTAAATAATCAGTTGGTCAGCATACTAAAGTCTTTAAAATGTTGGTGCCTGCTTACATCCTGTCTCGTATTGTAAGTGATGTCAATGAAGCGTTGGTGCAGGAACCTATAGTGAAATCCTATCAGTCTAGGTCTCGTGACATCCTCATAACCACACGAACTTGTTCCAGAAGAAGCGATCGTCCGCCTTAAGTCATCGTGAGAACTACTTCTGTCTATGTAGCATAAGATGAATACGCTCACCACTTCCCACAACGCCCTGCCCTGGTCCTTCTCTTGTGATTCGTACTGTGCTTGCATGCGACGTGTAAGGTCGGTACCATAGCTAAAGAGAAAATAGCCGTTCTTTAGATGGGCGCGCACGAGTGCAAGGAGATCCGCTTCAACAGGATTGCCAGGATCCTTTGCTGAAATATCCGGAGACAGAGGGAGAATGTCGAAGTCAATGGCATGGTATACGTCGTGACCCATTAGTGGGCCGCAGTTCTCGCGGCCTGTGATAACTATAATATAATCGGCTGGATTTGGGGCATCAGAGATATGTTACGAAGAATGTAAAATGCTGGTAACGTACTCATGGACAAAGAAATGACGCCGAAAATGCCATATATGGTTCTCCCTTTCGAGGTCGGTAACGGAGTGTTTGGTGCTACAATAACACGTTAACTGGGTGTGTCGATATATCTCCTTCAATCCACGCACCATTGAGAGTGATAACGCCCTCATAGCGTTGAATGGACAAAGCCTGAGCTCCAGAATGTGCTGGGACGATCGTGTATTCGTCGTCATCCGTATGACTGCCCAATCAAGTTTAGTTCCAGGTGTTGCACACATAAGCCCGAGCAAACTTGCAGAGTCATGCGCTGATGTAGACTTTTTGCGGCCATTTGAAGTTTTTCTGAAAGTGAGGGTTAAGAAGAAAAGCAGCGATGGTCTAAGGTATTGACGTCGAGGGTCGAGGTTGAGGGTATGAGGAAAGAGGCTGAGGAAGGACCAACACTTCTCAGTTTGGCGCTGCTCGAGTTGGCGCGTGCCCCTTCCGCGCGCCTCTCCACTGCACAACCATGAAGCTCACTCCAGAGCTCATCGCACAGGCACCCTCGTCGCTCAATACTATCAAAGAGCGTGAGCTCAACTTAAGAGGTATGCAGCTGCACTCATGTCTGTGATACAACATCCTGACCATTCATCTAAGGTTATAAAATCCCAGCGATTGAGAACTTGGGTGTAACTAAGGCGCGTTTTTTTTTCTGTCCACAGATACATGGAATACGACAGAAATTTAATGCATGTTTATACTACAGGATCAACATGACTGTATTGACTTGACCGACAACTCCATCACCGTCCTGGGCAACTTACCTCTCCTTCGTCGGCTGAGGACTCTTTTACTCGCCAACAACCGAATAACTTCCTTCTCCCCTTCGCTTCACCTTTCTGCCCCCGCTTTACAAACTCTCATCCTCACGAACAATGCAGTGGCTGAGCTCGGCGACCTTGAGCCGCTCCAGAACCTCCACGGGTTACAGTACCTCTCACTCTTGGGGAACCCCGTCCGGGACAGGAAATGGTATCGCGAGTGGCTTGCGTGGCGCATACCTTCGCTGAGAGTTTTGGATTTCCAGAGAATCCGGGACAAGGTGCGGTGCACCACCTTTGCCTCCCGTGCGCGTTAAACGACTTGGCTCATTGGCTTCTCGCCCGCTTCCCTCTTTGGTGTTCTCTAGGAGCGTGATGCCGGTAAGAAGCTATTCACGACCGCAGAGGGAGTACCAAACGCAGTTGCTGAGAAGATTGCTGCCACTGTCTCAAGCGAGGCAGCGAAGCGGGCCATTGCAACTGATGAACCGAAAGCGGCGCCCACAGCAGGCAAGGCGGGGCGCCTCATGTCAAAAGAGGACCAAGCTCGGGTGAAAGAGGCGATCGCGAAAGCGACATCTGTGGAAGAAATCCGTCGGTTGGAGCAAAGTCTCAAGGAAGGATTTCTACCCAACATGGATTCTGTTGGGGCATAGGATGAGACTATTCTTGGTCCTGCATTCCATCCATTTTCAACCGCAACACGCTGCATCCATATGCACTTTCGCCATTATGTCACTGATTGTTGATTTGCATTCACTTTTTACAAGTCATATCTAAAATCTACAGACGTCTTATTCCAACGTTCATTCCGATTCCGACAGATACTCAATACGTTGGCGAGGAGCCAATCCAGAGACCATGGAAAGATAGTGCGAATACAGTTGTGAGATTTAGCAGAGATGAGACACCATGCAGAGCGCCAAAGCGCTTGTTGAGCGCCTTCATCTGTTCAGAGACCTATGATAATCACTTAGAAGTTGATCGACTCTACAGTGTTTGCGACGTACTCCCGCTTGATCATACGACTTGCCCTCCTCGCGCTCAAGCTTATGACGCTGGAACATTACCCTAGGTGGATCGTACTTAGCAAATATGAGATATAAGCCTGGTTTAAGCACCCACTTGGAGGTCAACGGGCCGACAACAAATAAGTTAGCCAGGTTAGTCAGCGCAGCAGTAGCGAGTGCATAGGCTTGTGCAACTTCAGCTATAGTTGGGTTAGCAAAATTGTCAAGCACAGCGGGGTGCTTGAGGGTCCAGACAGCAAGCAAGCCCGCAGTGATAGAAGATGATAAGCCAAAGTAAATTGGAAACGTTCTGTGTTGGAGGTTGCCAAACTGTTGCCGAGCTGCTCCTCGGTTAGCTTTGATCCCATAAGCCTAGCAAGGCCAGGAGGAAGACGTGGACATACGCAGTGTTTTCAGAGCAATAACCCCTAAGAGCACTTATCTTCAGTAATGAGTCAATTACAGTGTTGCAAAAGCGTACCTCCAAAGAAGGATACCCAAATGGCTGATGAACGAAAGTTCACGTGAGTTGCTTGGGCATTCGTGAAACAACCACTTACACATTCCATAATTGAACGAAAAACCCAGTTGATAGAGACTGCGAGAGTTGAACAAACCGGTCAGAGAGGAAGCGGTAAGTATTTGGACAGGGACTTTAGACATGAGTGGTGGTGTACGATTGATTGCAGCCCCAATCACGTGCGGCGCAACCATCCTGGCAGACTCCGAGAGAGTCCGACCAACGAAGCGGGCGCTTAGTAATCCTGGCAAGCGCCTAATCTTGCTCAAACTCAAGACCAGACTGAGTGCCTTTTGCCGTATCACCTTCAAGTTGCACACGCCGAAACCTGATCGATTGTTCTATTTTACATTGTGCATCTCATTATACTTTCTTCAAACAAGTAGATGTCAAGACTAGCATTGTCGTGACATTATTGACTCCCACATCCCGACCTAGTGACAATTCCATTATCAAAGCCATCACATCAAGTACTACCACAATTCTAACGACTAGTATACATTAGTGGCTAGACAGCTAGTGTCCAGCATCCGGTACACGACTTTTACGAGGCTCAATTTTCAAACTTAGATTCCCATGTGAACGTATGGTGCCCAACGCAAAGCAGGAACCCCCGATTGTCGGAGTACCTGTATTGCAGCATCAAGCGCATACGCCACATCATCAGGATCGATTCTATCAGCTTCTGCTCCAAACAATTGCTGGTAAATCTCCTTGGAGACGTTAGGTCCGTCTAAATCATGCATAGACCTAAGGACCTGTTACAAAACTATCCAAACTTGTCAATACAAGTTGAACACGTACCACATTGTGCCAACCACGCTCCGAAATCCTACAAACATCATCCCTGCAGCGAGATGTAAGGCCTGGTCTGGATGAGACGAGTCACCCTTTGCGGTGTCACAAGCACTGAGGATGGCGAGAAATGCTTTTGACAAGTTGAGGCTCATCAGTTTTGACAAGGTTAGCATGCCGTCTTGCATAACAAAGCCACTGCTTAGAGCGTTGTGGCGATCCTTTTCTTGACTCAGCAAAACGACAAAACAGAAAATGACTAAGCTCACCTGAATCCCATGGCCTGCAATATGTAAAACAGAAGCGTTTGGAATAGCACGAAGAACCATATCGACGGTAGCCCCTTCAGAATAGGCGCTTCCACGCTGATCCTCCTCTGGTACAAGCTTTAAAATATTAGAATGCGGAACAATACTCCTTACGACCATCATTTCACGAGTTGTCTCCGGTAGCTTGGAGCCTTGAAATGGCTCTGGAACATGTGCCAGGAGTATCTTTGTCTCCTCTGAGGATGTTGGTAATTCCTTTTTTGAGCGCGCGCAAATCAAGTTATCAATTGTTGGAGTGTAAGACGGCACGAAGTAATCACAGCACCCAGGTCCGCTATTTCTGTGTGCCCCCGCTGCATGGAGGGGAAGAAAAGTAAGCTTGCCTGACGGACAGAGCCAGACCCTGGGACGATATCTTCCAAAAGACGGCTGGCATGAATATTAACTTTCTCATCATGACGTCGAGTGGTAATTCTCATCTACCTTAAGCTCTAAAGCATCTACGACTGGCTGCATTACTGTGCTCCACGTTCTTTCGAGCAGTTGCTCAATCGATCCCGGATTTTTTTGCTGGCGAGACTTTGAGAGTCCAAGACGCACAAGCTCACCCTTTGTGGTTTTATTGCTGGTCTCCAAATATTGCAGGTGATGATCATCTCGTTGCTGCGTAGTTGACGAGGCATTTCCAAGAGAAATACACATGGCGTCATATAAGTCATATGGGATATCCGCCAGAGTCACAACACGAAGGGGACTAGCATGTCGAACTATGATTGCGCAATCGATTATTTCTGAGGTCAGAAAAACGATAATTGGCCCCCTTTGAGCTGCAGTTGACAGCGTCGCAAATTCAAGGGGCAATAGAAAACGCTCATGTCCTGGTAGGTTACGTATTTGTTCCACTAGTACCTGGAATTCATTGCTAAGATGCCGCAACTTCCTGTCAAAATCTTCGATCTCGGCTTTCTTCTTGTAAGAGCTATCCTGAGGAGTTTGGCACATAGCTCTTTCTAACCGATGGGTCATGTCGGATAACCTTTCCTGTATATCTGAGGGAAGCCCGCTAGGTTGGTTACGGAGTTTCAAGCTTTGGTTCCAAAAGATCCCTCGGCCTTGTTCAAGGGCTTCCACCGCAGTTTCAGGCTGACCAAGAAGAATGGCATGTGCAGCGGCCGTTGCAGCAAATTTCTCAGCACCTTTAAGCACACGCAGGCGAGCAGGCGCATCCAAGCCAAAGTATGCGACTTGGGGAAGAAGGTTGAGAGTGATTCGATAAACGTTAAGGAGCTGCCTGCGATTATCAGGAGAGAAAGAAGGAAGCCGAGCTGCAGCCTCGAGTGCGGGTTGGATGTTAATGGCATCCTGAAGGCATAGATAAGCAGTTGCAATGCTACATTCAAGAGCTTCTGTACACAAACTCATAGCAGAAGCTGGATCGAAACATGGTACATCAAGAAGTAAGAAAAACTTTGCAAGACGAAATAGTGTTTGTGGACGAAACACTGATTCTAAGGGTGAAATGTCAACAGCCTCTTTTTGAAATTTGACTGCCATGTCATAATCTTCACGAAAATGGTGCTGAGTGAATCTTGCACATAAAGCTTCTGATAGAACATTCAAAGCCTCGTGGCGACGAGGGTTGCCAGGTTGTCGTAACAGCAAGGCGTCCTTGGCGAGCTGAACGGCCTCATCAATCTCGCTTTCTTCGGAGCTAAAGTCTTTCCAGCGCAATAACAACGCACGACTGAGAGATAGTAGATGGTCACTGTGATAGGCTAGTTGTGCACTGTGAATCTGAGTAGACTCTTTGAGGGTATTGATTGCCCTGTCGAGGTCAAGCTTCTTGTGAGTCAGTTGATATCGACGTAACAAAATGTCTGCCAAATGAGATATCGTGTGGGGACGGAATGTGTGAGTTAAAGGAACTATTTTTGTGGCATTTTCAACAAGACCAAGTGCTTCTTCAAGATCGTCAGCATCGCCTGCAACATCAAATCGGCACACGAGAGAAAGAGAAAGGTTCCTAGATGTTAGGCCAATCATCTCAGGCACAGCTTGGGGAAAGGCGAGCGCTTCCCTATAGTATTTGATTGCCTTGTCGAGATCCTCGCGATGACCTAAGGCTTCATAACGTGTGCCATGAAGAGCTCCGAGATTTTGTACACTTTGAACTCGTCCGTAAGCGCCGGTGCTTTCCTGTGTTGAACACTCCTCCAAAGCTTCGATCGCAAGTGCGATGTGTGACATATCACCTTGGCGGCGTAAGAGAAGAATTGCGATCTGGGAAATGCCATTGTAAGCGCTGTGTCAAAATCAGCTCTTTGTAAAAAAGAGCCTAGAAAAAAGAAACTTTACTTGGTTCGTTCGACACCTGTTGTAAGTGTTACTATTTCCTGTGCATATTCCATGGCTATTGACCAAAAGTGAGGGTCATCATCCAAGTCCCCCAGTAGCATACAGGTACCCTGTAGAAAGCTCAATACTGTGTTTGGTATTTGACTGAATGTGCGATAGAATTGAGCGAGTTCGCGAAGTAGATGTAGGGCCTTATGAGCTAGTGGTTTGCTCCTTTTTGTTCGTGCAAGAAAAAATAACGCCCGTGCATATTGACGACAAATGAAATGCCAGCGGTTACTCTGATTCAGACATTCTTCCATAGCTTGAAGATAAAGACGCTCCGATTTCTCAATGGAACTAGGCTCAAAAGATCTGCGATGCTCCTCGAGATATGACTGCCCAAGCTGAGATATGAACCAGTAGAATTGAGGGTGTGGAGAATGGCTATCATCCGTAACCAAAGTGTGAAGTGAGATAGCCTCCTCAAGGTCCTTTATATCACGAAGTTTAGTGTGTCGTAGACAAAGTGCTGATCCTACTATACAAGTAGCGACGAGAGCTTGAGGATTCTGATGGTCGAGTAACGAGACGGCTTTGCGACCAAGTTCGATGGCTTCGTCCAACCAAGCCGCCTCCTGTGCCTCCTCCTTTGTGCTCGAGAAACGATCAAGAAGTGCTTCCGCAAGGCGCATCATGATAACAACTATCTTGGGATCTTTAGTGTCTTGTGCCAAATTGAGGGCCCTTCGATTGAGGTTGATGCGTTCAAGTGCATCTGCTGCCGATTCTAACAGCTGGAACCGCTGTCCTAGCTTATACTCAAGCTCGTATAGGTCAGATAACACGACGATGTCCCCAGCTTCTTGCTTGCGGTTGGCATGTTGCTGTAGTTCAAGAATGGTAGAATCGAGTTCAGCTCGAACTGGTTTTGCCCAAGTCAAGTATTCCGAGGAGTTGAAAGATAAGAGAGGATCCATGTCTGGGTAGTAGATGGTAGGATGAAGGTGGTCGACCCACCGCTCAAGCTTCTGAATTTATAGAAATCCTGTCAGCTGATGACGCTGCAAACGACAGTCTGAATACTTACATAAACGCTATCACTGATCGAACAATTATATTTTCGCACGTCTCGATCCTACACGTTAATATATACGTAAGCTAAATGCTGGGTGTCAGGCTGAATGGACAAAAGGAAAGGGGTGAAGAATTAGACTCAAAAGTTTATCGTGCGTTTATAGGTATTGGCACACCCAGCCACAAATATCGTAAGCATTAATTTTTCCTTATTGTGACACAGGTCCCGTGAGACAGCGGCAGTACCCGCCACCAATTTATCAAACTCGTGTCTGCTCGTTCGCTATCTAAGTACGACAGGCTGACGAACCCCTGAGTGTGGGGTAGGTGCGGTCAGCACGCGCGGATGACCACACCTGGTAATTAAGTACGCGCCAGGAAGTCCCGAGGAACCCCCTGGTGCGCGCATTCGACAGGGGGTGAGTGGAAAAGAAAGAGTGCGGGCGCTGTGTCGCGGAGGAATGAAACGTAGCAAAAGGAGTCAAAGATAGAGTGGAAGCGTGAGGCGCGTGAGGCCTTGAGGGGCCTGAGTGCCGCCCGTCGGTGTTTCCCCTCCCGGCGGTTTGCACAAACTTTCGCACTTTTACCCGCCAACTTCTGCCCTTCTGGGGCCGTACACCCGGGCCCATTTCAATCGGCAGTCGAGTTGACGAAAACATCTCCATTCAAGCTTAGAGGCTGTTGATTATTCTCTAAACTCGAGATGGTTGGAAGGAGTTAGTACTTATGACCTGCAGGTGCAGAGCCACGATATAGCTCGGTTGAATACTGCACGTTCAATAATTATTTGATTACGTACTAGTATTCAAATTATGGATCTAATTTGGTATGAAAAAGGAGCGAAGTGATTCAAGCTTCAAAATTGCCGATCGGGATCTGAGAACAGGCCAGCTGATACCAGAAAATACTATGCGACAAATGCCTATTGTGCCGATTTGAGAGAAGGTGCCATACTTTCGCCACCTAAGGTTGCCATTAATTACAAAAGCTATTTGTCTTGTGCAAGCATCTTCTGAATGTGCAATCAATGACATCAACTTTGTGGCAAATGTTGGGAGTTGCATTCTATAGTGTTACACAACCTTAAGCCTTAGTTTCTTTTCCTTCTTTTTTTAAAAAGGGATTATACAAGGTTAGCCTCGTACATTGCTACATCAATAGATGAATAGTTCGCGAATTCCATGGGTACCTATTTATCTCACATCGTGATCAGTCAAAGTTCCGTCCAACCGAGCTCTGACTCCTGCCCGCTGACCATCGCAAGCAAAAACACTACCGCGCTGGCGCCCAAACGCATGCCTAGGCCACGATAGAGTTGACCAACGCCTGTGTGTTTGAACCAGCTCTCCCCCTCCGCCTCCTGCTCATCATTCTTTTCCTCCTTATCGGTCTCATCTCCAGACCGTGTCTTGCTGGCGCCACGACGGCGAAGATCGCGTTTAAGCGGCAAGTCGGACCGCTCCTCGCTCACGATCTTCCAGAGGGCATCGGTGACGCCACTGTACGCAATTGGCCGTGTCTCTACGCAGGTGCGCAGAGGCCGAGCAGAGCCACGCGTCTGCACTTGCAATCGTCGGCGGACAGTCTCAAATGGCAGCGCAGCCAGAAGGCCAACACAGCTGCCCGCAAATTCGGCAAGCGCCCATGTGAGTGGATGTGTATCGGGCGCGACGTGGGCGGCTCCAAGTGAGCGCGCGAGCAAGCCGGGCAACGCGAGAGCGATCGCAGAAGTGAGAGCGGTATCAAGTACACAGGGAATAAGTAAGTGCGGGTGAAAGTACATCCCACGAATGCCGCCTTCATCCCGAGAAATTTGCTTTAGAGCATCGAGTGGGCCGGTGTAGGTCCCGTACCGCTGGTGTGCAGACTGTACGATGAGGCGTGTGCGGACAAGGTCCAAGGGAGATAGGAGGACACCCGTAAGAACATGAGAGGACAAGGGTACAAAAATCGAGGCCGGTCCTCGGTATGGAATGAGCGAAGGGACGAGGAGAGCATGCAGTGATGCGTGAATCACAGGTTGTAGCGACGTTGAGAGGAAGTCTTGGATGCAAGACGTCAGAAGCCCTTTTTAATATGTTTTAACAATTGCGCACAACAGCTTATCTTATGCAAACGTACCTTTCCAGAGAGATAACCATCCCTCATGCCGGAAACGACCCAACTGTTTTATCATGCCCCAAACACCGTCTGCACTTCCCACTGGAATGATGTATTCTGGGCGAGTAGCATCATCCATGACGGAGCGACGAGTGATGTACCCTCTTTCATTTGTCGGACGTGGCTTACGGTACCGCGCAGGGCGAGTTGGTCGTCCAGGATCCTGGAAGTATTCATCCTCCTCGTTCGCAGACATTTCGCTCTACACCAGGTAGTTTAGTTTCCACATTGATAGACATGATTCTATGGGTGCAAACCTCTTCTTCTTCTTCTTCCTGCTGTTCTCGCTCAACAGCAATCGTGTTCTTCGTTGCATCTGGCTCCCGAGGGACCCACTGAACCTGCAACAGGAGCTTGCCTACGTCCCACGGCATCGCGATAGCGGCGGTTGTGTACTGCATAAACGCTGCTGCAACAATGGCCTTCAAAACCACCCCTCCGTTGGCATTTGATGGCTCTCCATTGAAGCCCAGGGATGGCGAGAGTTCAAATATGGAGTTTTGGGATGGCCGACTACTGGAGGTCCATCCAGAGGGTTTCGGCGCGGATGGAGGTGCTGGGGACGCGTTCCCTGCTGCAGGGAAAGTCCACGTCGGCGGTGGTGGTGCATAAAGATCTCGTAGAGAGCCGGAAGAGCTAGACATATAACTGAGCGTACGTTACAAAGTCCAATTGACAAGTGGGCAGATCTAGTGAGAGTCCTCAGATCACGACCCAACCGCGTGTCCGTAACAGGCAGGTCACCCGAGTGCCAGATACATCGGATATCACACTCTCGCGGTACCGGACCACGAACGAATACGCAGAAAATTTGATAATGACACCACTTTATGGCGTTCTGTCCGCAACAAGCAATGTATTGATCAAACAACAGATGTACATAGTGACGGGGAGCTGGCCTATAACATAGAGCAGCTATGGTGCATAGACAAAGTCAGATTATAATGAGCGAAAAGCAAGATGATGTCCGCGAATCTAGGAAAATTGAAGAGGTATGCATTAATTAATTTACCACTCCGCGGAATAGCTCGAGCATCTAGAGGGTAGCGGAAGCAGTCTTCCTTTGTGTTGATCGCTGAGTGTGTTCAACAAGAGGCTTCGTATCAACCAGGGGCGTATGTGGCCTTTCAGATAAGGAAGTCCATGCAGTCTTCAATTGCTACAACCAAGACCATGAGTAGGAGGCAATAAATCCAAGGGGGAAAAACTCTTGCCTCAAAAAACACAAATAGAAGGACGGTATTGGGACCGAGGCGAACAAACGCAGGCGTCCATCCCTTGAAAAGGAATGCAGGCCCTTCGTTCCGCAGAGATTGTTGGAAAATCTGCAAAGGGCTGGAATCACAGTTCTGGGGACTAACTTAGTGATCGTCAGGCTAGCGATATCGAGAGAACCTACTGCAGACATGAGGCGAGATTTGATAACGTCGGCAGGAGAGCAGATGGCTGTGGAAGAAGTTTCAGAGGCGATCCGGAGAAATCTCAACCAGACCCTTACTAGTAGCGACAGTGCCGGCAAGGCAACTAGCAATTGTATGAAGGAGTAGGCTGTCTTTGAGTTGGTAATCGAGAAGTGGAAGCGGTTTTCTCAGTAGCATGGTCTTAAAATAGTCGTACCTGAAGTTGACATATCAGCAGTCGTAATCAAGCAGATGCAAAAACAACATACGATCCAACTTGAGACATCTATGTTTGAATTATAAGTAAGTTGTGGGGCTTAATATAACAATGTCACTCACGTTCATTAAAACGGCTCTCGCCTGGAACAAAAGGAAGGTAATGAGCGAATAGCCATAAGCGGAGTTAGAGAGACGCACAGTGTTTGCACTCAGTCCCCTGGCTAGTCCTTTCACTCCTTCGTCTCTAACGAGACTCAAGAGCCCACTTGCAGCGTTAGGATAGTTGTATCTCTTATCAATTGGCTTTGTCGAGTCACTAGTCATCCTCACCAGAATAATATCTATAAATACAAATGATAAGTGTACCAGACCGAGAAGTTCGCAGACACACTCACCAGCGGGATTACCGGCGACACCACCCAATCCACCAGCAACACCTGCGGCAACGAGAAGCTTGCCTGTGCGGTTGCTCGAAGCGCTCGAATCAGACATGATACTATGCTTCATGCGCTCATAAGTACCCAATCGTACAAGGGAGTAGGACATCTGCCGCATGATGGAGGCGCTGATGCCAGTATATATGCTTCTGAGGCCGGATTCGGTAACAGAAAGTCGCAGAGTAGAGAGCGTGGATGGCTTTGTGCCGTTGGCGGCGGTTTGGATAGTTTGCATCCGACTGCAAATCAAAGAAGCGTGCGTCCAGTCATAAGGTTAAGGGAGAGATAAGCGTTCTGCTCACACTTTGGCCAGATCTAATGGGTGTGTGCAACATGCAGCTACTGTATCATGTGTAAGCAAAGACGTGAACAGTCGTGCTGGCAAGCAGATATATATACGTACGAGAGGCAGCCACGCCTATTCAGAATGATTATTTTTAAGTGAATGGACTCTAGAGGGTTAAATTCGACAACATACCTCCCAGCCTATAGTGAGTACCGTTAGCATGACTTTGTTTCGGGTTCCAAACTCATAATACACACCAGAAAGGATAGGCAGGCATTGTGTATGCTACTGCCGTGCAAGGAGACCGTCTTGGAGAAAGCGGTGACAACCCGCTCCGGCGGCAGTGTTCCCGTCAAGGTCACATGACGTTGAGACCGACGTCAAGCCGGCCTTTGGGTGCGAGCGCACTTTTGAGACACACAAAATGAGCTTGAACATTCAACCAAAGGAATGAAAAATTCAAACCAAAACTATCAGTAACACGTATAAAGGGAGACGGTGGGATATAGACGCCACTCACATGATCAACTCATTAACGTCTTGAAAATCCAGCGTCATCCAATTGAAAGGGAGCTGAGAAGAGTCAGAACACGCGGCAAGACGCGTGACCGACTCTGAGAGAAAACGCGAGGCCCGTTCTCCCAACCTTTGTTTGCCTCTTACCTTCACCGCCAACGCTCTGCTTCTTCTCCCTCACTCTTCAGCCAACCGACACCCGCAACGATCAACATGAGCGCCCACGACAACGAGGAACTCATCGATTACGAGGACGAGGGCGACGTGAACACCGGTATTGCCACCGCCGCTGGTTCTAATGGCGTGGCAGTTGCTGGTGGCACAGATGGCGAAAAGGACAAGAAGAACTTCTCAGGCATCCATTCCACGGGCTTCAGGTAAGCTTCTGGTGTTCATAAATAGTCCAGTTTGCCCAGATTAATGATTTTTCTAGGGATTTCCTTTTAAAGCCTGAGTTGCTGCGCGCAATCAGTGACCTTGGTTTCGAGCACCCGTCTGAAGGTATAAATCTCGCCACTCTTTTTTTTTTGCCTCGCGTGTTGAGAGCCATTTCGTACAGTTCAACAGGAGTGCATTCCCCAAGCAGTTCTGGGGATGGATGTCCTGTGCCAGGCAAAGTCTGGTCACGGAAAGACGGCGGTTTTCGTGCTCGCAACCCTGCAGCAACTCGAACCCGTGAATGGGGAAGTGTCCGTAATTGTTCTCTGCCATACGCGCGAGCTCGCCTTCCAAATCAAGAACGAGTACGGTCGTTTTGCCAAATACATGCCCGACGTCCGTGTCGCGACATTCTACGGAGGCGTACCCGTCACCAAAGACGCCGAGACTCTCCGTGACAAGGCCAAGTGCCCACACATTGTCGTCGCCACTCCTGGTCGCCTCAATGCTCTCACCCGTGACAAGATTCTGGACGCGAAGAACGTCAAGCATTTCGTCCTTGACGAGTGCGACAAGATGCTCGAGCAGCTCGGTTAGTCGTCGGCCTCACACCTTATACCTCCCTTCGTTGTGTTATATTTCGCCATTGGCCATTTTCTACGGCTGCCCGGACAAGTTCGATCGGTGAACTTCCTTGAGGAATCCGGATCTTCGAGCTACGAACTTGACATTCGCTTCAACGGATGGACGAAGAAAGTTTGATGCGGCGAAGTGGTCTCCTCACGGAGCACCGCGAGGACGTTTTAGTCCGAGGGATCGAGAAGTCCAAAACCCTTACGGGTGATACGGCACGCTCGATGGTTCGAAGACGCGAGTCGACGAAGTCACCCAACGCTTGAATGCACAACTTCCGCCCCCGGCGAACCTCAAGCGCTACTCGTTCATCGTCGATTCCAACCCCATTGTTACTTGCTTTCCTTTGGTTTGGAGTATCGCACAACAATTATTCTTACGCTCCGTCCGCTTCCAGACATGCGCCGCGACGTGCAGGAGATTTTCCGCTCAACTCCTCACCACAAGCAAGTCATGATGTTCAGTGCTACGCTCGCAAAGGAGATTCGAGTTACTTGCAAGAAGTTCATGGCTAACGTGCGTCCCTGAAACCGTCTTGTTAATGTTGTTGCTTACGTTTGTCATAGCCTCTCGAAATTTTTGTCGACGACGAGACAAAGCTCACTCTCCACGGTCTTCAACAGCACTACATTGAGTTAGAAGAAGTGCAGAAGAACCGCAAGTTGAATGCCTTGCTTGATTCTCTTGAATTCAACCAAGTGTGTAAATTGAAGTCCTCACCATAAACTAATACTCATCATTTGATGTTACCTTATTCAGGTCGTGATTTTCGTCAAGTCCGTTGCTCGCTGCATTGAGTTGGATAAACTCCTTGTTTCATGCAACTTCCCCTCTATCAGTATTCACTCAGGCCTCCAGCAGGAGGAACGGTATGTTTTCTTCTAATGTATTGTAATCATAAACGCCTCTGACACCCCCATAGTATCAGCCGCTACCAGGCCTTCAAGGCGTTTGAAAAGCGAATTCTTGTCGCAACAGATATTTTCGGTCGAGGCATTGATGTCGAACGTGTCAACATCGTTATCAACTATGACTGCCCACCAGATGCCGATAGCTACCTTCATCGTGTTGGGTGAGTTTGGGTTTTTATTTGATTCTACTTTTTATCGTGCTAAACGTCTCGATTCAGTCGTGCCGGTCGCTTTGGTACCAAGGGTCTTGCGATTACCTTCCAGACCTCGGAGGCTGACAAGCAGGTCATGAGCGCTATTCAGGCGCGCTTCGAGGTTGCGATCCCAGTCTTGCCTGACCACATCGATCCTGCCAGCTATAGTGAGTACCTTTACTAACATACGTTCTCTATTCTATGCTAAAGATAACCTATAGTGACCTCGTAAATGTTGTATGTGGCAAAAATCTTTGCGGCGAAA
>JAZHGK010006589.1:0-11294 GCA_037855215.1 Waitea zeae | reverse complement strand
ACTCGCAGCCTTCAGATGACCCGTAAGAGTCTGACGCTCTATCCGATTGAGCTAGGCGGGCGACGATATAAGACACTTTATTAAACATTTAGATCATCTATTTTTATATTTCATAATTTACCCCAAAATACTTTCCATAGCTTTCGTTCCCTAGATATTCGGTATGCAAAGCATTTTTAACAGGCAGCCGACTATTCTACTCAAACAACTAAACCAGCACAATAGTAAAACAACAATACTCTAAAGTACAGCTTGTTTGTTCATTTCCTCGCCGACCGAAGTCCAACACCCGCGACGCTCGCTGCAGCACCGCTCCACCCAAGCCAAACTGAGACGTAGTTCTTCGCGAAAATCTCTCCAAAGCCGAGCATGAGGCCGTTCACGAACGGAAGCAGAAGGTTGATCCCGAGTGAAGCGAGCAGGGCGTAGGTGCGTGAGCGAGTCGTCAGTGAGCCGTCGAACACCATCGGAGTGATAGTGTCGGGCCCATCGCCCTTGCTGCCGTGCTTCCGGTCCGACGCCGCAGCGTGGGCGGCGGTCCCGTATGGTGGAGGCGCAGGGATGGGTGCCTTGGAGGCGTGTCCAGCTTCGTCCGCAAAGTGCGTGTGCTTCTGGTTGGCCCCGCTGTTGTGTGTCGAGGAAGCGTGCCCGATGGAGACCGAGGATGGGAGCGAGGACGGGAGGCTCGAGTCAAAGTCCGAGTCATCGCCACCGCCGTGCTCGGACGCCGGGCGAGACACATGCACTGTGCTCGAGGCGGCGCTCGAGAACGAGTGTCCTTGCTGTTCGCCAGTAACGAGGTCCCGTGCGTCCGCGGGGCTGGGACTCCCTAATGGAGCTGAGCTTTTCGATGACGGAACGGCCGGCGGGATAGCGGGTGAGCCACCGTCTGCATCAGTGTCGTGGTGGTGGTGCGGCCCCCGCAATGGTCCCTGGGGTAGGCCCTCACGCGCGCGGATCTCCTCCCATCGTGCACGCTCGCGCTCGGCCCTCTCCCGTGCCTCAGCGTTCTGTGCGCGCCAAGTCGCAAGCTGCGCTTCTTGCTCCGCGAGGAAGTCGTCGGCTCCGTCAATGGGCGCACCACCGGGTGTTGCGCCCTCAGTTGCTGCGGGTGGTTCAGATGCCGCCCCGGTCGTTTCGGTTGGTGATGCGGGAGCGGCGGACACGCGAGGAACGTCGGCTGCCGTAAAAGAAGAGGAAAGTGCCGACTGAAGAGCGAGACGAGCCACTGTCAGTAGATGTGGATATTGCTATAAGCTCAACGCGCACCTCTAGCAAGTCTTGTCCTTCAGAATCCATGGATGTAGCGATTTGGGTGTCGATAAGTTATTGGAGTGATGTGGGCAAAGCTGGGGAAAAAGGTAACAGATGGGACTTCTTGCAAAGCTGTCGTTTTGGCTTGGGCGCCTTTTTGGAATTCAGGCCCGGATCGCTCCTTTGACTCTGACATACATCTGTTGTTGCCCACTCTTGCGTGCTTTTGACTCTCAAACCCCCAGCAAAATGCAAAGGCTGACGCCAGCATACGCCAAAGTGCTGGGTTACCGCACGTGCCATTGTTAATCGATGATTCATCTTCCATCTTCATTTCTTATGTTCGCAATCTTCAATGCCATGAATCAAGTATTATCGCCGCCAGAGCCAGTCAATCCTTGAACCAACCTCGAGGCCACCCATAACTCAAGCGCGACCCCATTCTTTCGACTTGTAATTGAATTTCTGTTTACACCATGTCCTCCTCCAACGAATTTTGGCTCTACGTGCGTAGACACTGACTCCAGTTATCATCTCGAACATCATTCATGCTACACTTCATTTCATTTTACTAAGTACAACTAATTGAAGTACTAATTTCGAGTGTACACAGGCGTGTATTTCTTCTTCTGATCCGTGTTTGCCCAATTCAAGTCTCATCTGCACTGTACTCCGCCTTCAAGCAGTGTAGTTTGGCAGTCCCTTAACCCTTGTCGTAAAATATCTAACATTCAGCAGCGAAATATATCACCGCCTACCGTTCCTGTGAGCTATCAGTCACGCGTTGTCCAAGTTACTTCTGTATAGGTTACATAAACTCAAGCGACAGCTTCAGAGGCGCAAAAATTCGATCGCATCAAATTCTAGTTCCACCATTGTGATAAACGCTCCGCTATCGCCGTCACCTCAAGCTTCCTCCGGCTCGGACTACCATGCATCGGCTCCCTGGTGGCACCAATGGTGACCTGCTGGCTATGCCGGCTTGATCGCAGCAACACGACCTTGACTGGTTTTTACTTTCCCCTTCAAACGTTATCTTTTTATAAGTGCGAAACACTGCAGAAGCACGCGCTCGAAGTTTCAACGCTATACTTAGCATTAGCCATCGTGTGTGCACCACTGTGGTGGAACAGGTTAAAAGCCCTCGCTCTAGCCGGGAACTCTTCACAACCCACCAGCACCCCCGCACTTGGAACGTGATCAACACTCATCATGCGTTTCGCCGCCATCATCCTCGCTTTGGCCGCTTCCGCCTTCGCATTGCAGCCAGTGCAACTCGAAGCTGCCCTTAAGATTCGCAACTGCCAAATTGTTTGCGACCCTCCATACGTTACCGATTGCTGCCGCAAAGTATAACTGGTCGGTGACTATTCAATGAAAGGTACTCAAAGCTATCATATGTTCCTTATAAGCTTGTATCTGATGACTTTTGTTTAGAACAGAAAATCGAAAGTCTTATTGCAATAGTCGCTTAATGGAGCATTGGAATTTTAATATTGAAATGATGTTCAGTAATCAATCTTCTATGAGTTTTACGCTCCCTCGGCGTCATTTCTATCTACGATGGGTCAGAGACACAGACTGGCCAGTGTGCGCTGGAACTTTTATTCTTGGACCTTTTCCGAGCAGGCCAACGTATCTCTTCTTTACGCTATTTGGGACACGATGAGCTCGGGACTACACTTCATGGGGTTACATGAAGACTGACTGTAGCGACTTACTTAGCATTGCTTAATGGCTTTCCCAAAGCAGCTTCATCATAAAATACCATATGTGGCGTTCCATCAGACCTGGTTTCAATGATTGACTACTAGTTGTTTATTGACTCGTGCGCCACTCACAATTCCGCGATGGAACCGTGCCTGGCACGAGGTCCAATACATAAAGCTTTTCTATATAAGTACGCATATAGGTGATGAGTTCCTTCAGCCCCCCACATTGAGGCCTTCACTAACCGCCAGAGTCAATTATATCACCATGCGCTTGCTTGCCATCACCATCACCATCCTGGTAGCCACAGACTCTGCATTTGGACTTCAGGCGAGGCCCCTCAGAGAGGTGCTGGATATCCGTGCCTGTACAATTCGTTGCGACCCACCAAAAATTAAGGTGTGCTGTACATGATGTGAATCAGAGGTAAGTCCTGAGACATGTGCACAAACCCACTCCCCGTGCCATATTAGGTTTATCCAACTAATTATGGTATTCACTCAGATCAACAACCACAATTTTGACTACCTAGGTACAAATTGGTCAATCGGCTGTCTTCCTTGGTAATCAAACACACACAGATTTGTGTGTATTTAATTTTAAGCCCAAGTCACTACAAACATCTCGAATTCTGGGTTAACTGCGTAATATGTATAGAGAGAAATTGTGTAATAAAATACGACTCATCGCACACTGAAGGCAAGCACTGGTTGTTTTACATAGGAGACTCGGTCCCACAAACGTGCCTTGCACGCTTCGCTGATTCTCACAACCCGCCCTATCTTCCACCCTCTTGCCCCTTTCTCTCTGACGCATCGACGTTTTAACGTTTAACGTTTAACACTCATGCATGCATGGCCTAAACTCCGGCCTGCGCTGCGGACAGGTCCTCCATATGCCATCCCTCGACGATCGTCAACGTACACATCAGGAAAAGGGGCTGAGTATGGTGGCTACGAGGCGCTACGATGGCCAGTAGTATGATAGCATCCATAGCCAACCTTGTTTCCGTAGCGGCGCCTTATCGTTGGCACTGCACACAAGCGATCGCAGCCTAGAACAAGCATGTACACCATCCAAACTTCCCGATAGGGAATCCCTGTGTTTGCTTCAGTGGCAGATACTTTTAAGATCCCTTATCAAGAGCTTTTGAGGGTTTGCAGCTCCCACATTCCTTTACTAGCACTGGCAGTAGGCTTCGTCCCTTTCAACCTTCAAAGCTTCAAACGTCGCACATCATGAACGCAGCCACAGCCACTAGCAATCTACCTGAACCCATCGTTCTCGTCTTTCCAAACCACGTACGCACAGCAGGCGATCTGCTGACTGGTTACGTGGACTTGAACATGCCGTTGGCACAACAAAAAGGGGTTGACCAAGTTCGGGTGAAGCTGAGGGGTGCTGCTCGAAGGTGCGGTGCTCTTTCATTTCATAACTGCGTGCTTCATATTTTGTTTGTCACCTGTTCTTCAGTCGAACCACAGTAGGTAACACCGCATGCGAACAGACGGAATGGCTCGTCCGCGATGACTTGATGCTCTGGACGCCCGGAAGCGCCTTTCCTGCCCCTGACACACACGTTCTCCGACTGCCCTTCACGTTCCAGCTCCCTGACACCCTACCGCCCTCATTTCACTACATCGGTGGAGGGATAATGGGGCGTATAGGGTATTCAGTCGAAGTTGTGGGACATCGCCCCGGTCGTTTCACGAGAAATCGCCGTGTTGGATGCGTGTTTCCGCTTTTACCTGTTGCAGATCCCCTGGACGTTTCAACTCGCATGGACCTCCTGAGCGGGTGGAATGGCAACTGGAAAAAGATCGAGGTTGGTAAGGATATTCGGCAAGGTCTATTTGGGCAATACTCTCATGTCGAGATAGAAGTGAGTGACGCACATAGTGCTTGGATGCAGCACTAAACCAACGTTGCTCCAAGATAAGCCTCCCAGACATCACTTCGTTTCCTTTTGACACGCCCTTACCGTTTCGTATGCGCATTATGACGAGGACCAAAGACATGAAACACGCCGATGTCGAAGCTATGGTATCAAAGGGGAAGGAACTGTTCCCAGCACCACCTTTGAAACCGATATCAGTGCTTTTACGTCTTCACAAGCTGATACGTGCAGAAGCCAACGCACAAAAATTGTCCTCTACTCAACATGGTCCCAATCTCATACCTAAAGACAGTCAATTTAATGTCTCTGAGCCAGAATGGATTGTCACATCGGAGAAGAACGGCGAGGAGCTGGGACAATTGCAAAGGGTAGTGGAGCTCAACACGATGATTGCGTTCACGTCATCGCCAACCTTCAGCACGGCCCTTATTAATTGTCAAGTATGTGCTGCTCAGCTTCCTGATGCAAAAATATACTGACAGCATAACAGTATTCTTTATACCTGAAAGTGCCATTTGTTGGACTTACCAACAGCATCAAACACGAGTTTCCTTTGGTAATTAATTCTGGGCTCGGAAATGCATCGGTTAGCCTCGAAACAGATAAGCCACCTCCGGCCTTCGATTTTCAGTCTCTAGATCTCCCTCCGTACGTGGGTTTTTTGTTGGTGATAACAAATCCCTAAAATCACATCCGTTCCACAGGTCCTATTATACAGGAGAAGACCACGATTGGGATGAGAAAAGCTGAGGCGTACCGCAGCCTTTTGCTTGACATGTAAACCACACGTTTAGTACTACTTATCAACTGTAACAAATTTGTTCGTTGCAAAATTTCAAAAAAAAAGGCTTACAGTAATCCAGTCACCAGTACTGATTTGGACACGATCACAGAATCGCCGTCGATGAATCAGTATCTGACATGATGCTGACACGCCCGGGATGTTGCATCGTGATCATGGCAAGGAGTAACTCAGGGATATCGTTCTCCGGAACCTCTGAGGAAAAGGTTTTTGGGCATCAGCTCACGTGGAATATGGCAGCTTGTGGACCTTCAATACATGAGAGCAACTGCAAAAATGCGCGTTTGTTTTCTTTGCTCGAAAGGACTCGTTTTTATGGAGTTTTGTATAGAAATTCGCTTTATGTTTCAAAGTTCAACTCGTTCAAATATTTAATTTGGCAATCGTATAAATGTTTTTATTGTTTTACAAAATAAATCTCAAAAACCTTCGAACTGTGATACAAGTACATAGTGTCACAAAGGTCTGTTGTTACAGAGCACATTGGCTGTTGCGCGCGTAGGTGCAGTCGGTGGTACTTGAATATGAGAATTGAAAATTTCGTTAAATTGTGATCGATATTGAGTCTGGAGAGATACCGTATGTTAGCTTCTGGGTAACGAGCTCTTCGTTGAGATCACAACTTACTCATTTCAACCTATAATCAGAAGTTAAAACAAAAGGCGGCCAATATCGTAGATCCATTTGACGCCGTAAATGAGGCCGGCCAGGCCGAGCACGCTGGCGATGATGCCGGGCTCAGACTCAGGTTCAGGTTCGGGGCTGGCAGGTCGTGGAGCCTGAGATCGGCGGAGCGGCGTCGACTCTCTCGGAAGGGGCTGGTACATTGGCGGTGGCCATGCCGAGTATGCTGGCGGTGGTGCACGAGTGCTAGTTTTGTAGGATTGCGTTGCGGAAGACGTGTGTTGGCGAGTAGAGGAAGGCGGCGTTGCACGAATGTTGGTGTGATAAGACGGTGTTGCGGAGGGCGTATTTTGGCGAGCAGACGAAGGCGGCGTTGCACGAGTGTTGGTGTGATAAGATGGTGTTGTGAAGGCCGTGTTTTGGCGAGCATAGGAAGGCGGAGGCGTAAGAGTGGTGGAATTGTAAGACGGTGCTGCGACAAACGCGTTTTGGCGGGTAGATGGAGGCGAAGGGGCCGGTACGGACGAACGGGCTTGAACAGGTGCGGGAGACGGCACAGCTGGGCGGACCGGTGCCGGAGGACGGGCTGGCGGAGGTGGCTGAGCTCTTGCCTGGCTGGAAGCGGTCTCATGGGGGCTGATACCAACAGTCGCAACGGTGAGCAGGTCGTCGTCGGAATCGTCCTCTTCGACTAAGAACACGGGTCTGATACCGTAAATGGCCACGCCGCCAGCCTCTGCGGGGACCCGGCGCCTCCTGTTGCGACTTGAGGGCGGTTGCAGGGCCGTCATCAGCGTCTCCTCGGATAGATAGGTGAGCGGTCCCTTCTTCCACTGGTGGACAGTCAGGCGGTTGATCTTCGCAACCTGCCGCTGCGGGAGGAACGTGATGGGCACGGCGATTTCGCCAGCGAACTGCCGTTGCGGAGTGATACATTCCGAATGTGGGTGAGGGATGCCGCGAAGCTTGCTCAACCCTTGCTCGTTTCCAGAGTGCATCACGGCGTGCTTGAACGCGACGATGGCGAAGCGGGGCGTAAGTGGGTACGAGATGCCGGACGGGTCCTGGGTGGAGGCGTCCCGCGCCCCGATGCTGCCTTCGCAGAGCAAAAACTCGGCTTGAGCGGGGGACCGGTACAAGACCAGGTGCATTCGCGAATATTCTTGGTATGCTCTTCGGATGGGAGGCAGTACACCATCGCTATACAGCGCCGTGAAAAGGGGAACGGTCACGAGCGTGTGAAGGCTGTGTAGCCATATGGCGCGTGTCAATTCCGACACCGAGCCAACCGGAAGGTCGTGTCGAGCGACGAACGCCTGTATCTCCGCTGCCAGCTGAGAGGAGGTAGACTTGTCGATGGCAAGTTCCCAAAACTGCTCCTCCGTTCTGCAGGAAGAGACGAACAGAAAGCGGCATAGCGAGGCGAGCATTGAATTATCCAGCATAAAGGCTGATTGCCCATTGCTTGCAGCGCTATGCAGCCTTCTGATGATGGGTGCGGCCTCCGTTTCAAGACGGCCGAAAGCCGACTCGATATGCTGGGGATTAACGCCAGTTGTGTGGGAATCCTTGTAGTAGTCTCTTTGAGAATAGACCTCGCGTGTGCTCAACACACCCTCTTGAAATATCCTAGACGTGTAGTCGATAGTGTTGATGAAGTAGTCGGGGACTTCCCTCGGACGGCCGTTGCGTCTGGTCAATCAAGTCAGTCTGCGAATCATTCAGGACACTTGTTGTACGGCGCACCTTCGAGGCAACTTCCTTGTTCCTGTTCTGGTGATCCAATAACTGATGATGAACTGAGGGATGTAGTGATGGTTCGGCGAAAACGAATTGCCATCTCCATCCTGGTACTGAGCAGCTGGAGATCGACGCGTCCGGTTGACCATATCGACAAGGAGCCGGGTGCCTACAATGGGTAGTGATGGGGGAAAGAGGGAAAGGGGCGGCGCTCGTCTGTCCACAGAAGGCGATAATTAAATGGGATAGGGGAACCCCTAACTTGGGGCTAGTACTTGCCCGCAAGCGGTAATATATAATACTTGGCATCGATACAGGCTTCCGGTCCTAACATAGCAGCTGTGCAGAGCTTATGTGGTCCAGATTCCAGAAGAACCAGATAGGATGACGGAGGCGCTGTGGGCGCGCATGCGTCGCTTCCCAAGGCAGTGAAGCCACATGCATCGCGCCAAACCCTGTGCCACACAACCTTTTTTTTCTCATGTTTCGTACTGTATCTGCGCCGTTGTGTATACGTCCGAAACGGACGTGCGTCTTGAGCTTGGTCTGATGTTGCACGTAAATTGTGAATACTGATTCGACGATAACATTCACACAGTCAACTACACGTGATGTAACCCTGATGTAACCCCACCGACGGCGACTTCACCTGGCAGTCCGACTCCCGACACGCGTGATTGCTGCTTCGTTCACCCGTTGACTTCACCGCTGAACACTTGTCTGCTATTACTTATCACGTTTGTTTGCAAACGCTACTCTATCAGCAAAACCGGAGCGATTTTTCTTTTCTTTTTTTTTTTAAAAAAAAAAAATGGGCGGGCGCCACCCTTTCATCGTTTCTTCAGCCATGTCTTATGAGGGCAAGGAAATGCGCCAAATCACTCGTCGCCTTCGCATCAAACCATGCCACTTGCCGGCAACACACCCTTGCTACAATCCCCAGGGAGCAAAGGCAGTAGACGTACTGGATTCCTACACCACATACTACGCTTCGGGCTATCCTCCGGACGACCTCGGCAACGTCGCCGACATTTACGTCGACACTCACAATCTCCGCCTCTACGCAAAGATGACGGCTTCCTCGTGGGCTCAGTTCGAGGATCGCCATTTCTTTCAGCCTACGCTCTACTTTTTCGCTCACCCTTTGCTGGGAGGCAAAGTGGGCCTGTGGTTCCTCAAGGGATTCTTTATTTGGACCGATGCTAGGAGAAAGTGGGACGCACGTCCCGTCGCGATGGGGCCGTGGCCGTCGAACGTTCAGGATGTAGTGAGGAAGGTTCTCGATATGGGAAGCAGACGAACCTCGATTCTCGAGTCCAACAAGCAAAACAGCAAGTGGAAAAAGCAGCATACTCGGCCCACTCGTACGAGGACTGAAAACGCCCCAACAATTGCAAACGCTCAAGACTCTCTTCATGGTGAATAGCTTTCCTATCCGAATGCTTATACCACTGAGTGTATCTGTTTTTAATACGCAGCGGTCGCGCGTCACGGAGAAGTCCGTGCTAACTCTATTGATTTTCTCATCCTACACATCTGAATTTGCAGTGCTACCAGTGGGACGCGTAACTGTTCCATGTTCGTTGTTTTTCTTTTTTTGCAACACCTACTTCTGTTGAGCTCGTACATTCGCGCTGGCCTATTTCGTCTATCCCTCCACTTTGATTACGCAAGAGATACTTCATACTCATATACAATCGACGTTTCACCTATTACCACGCGAGTATTTTTATATACTAAATAGTTTGCTCTAACTTGTTTCATAGTCGTTTATTAGCCTCTTAATTCCAATACCTTCTTCAATCGAGTCCTTTTTTGAGCACGTACGCATTTTGAACTTATAATTTGACTACTGCCTAAAACTCATAGCACGCTTGTGAGATGAAATCAATGGTAAGGTTACAATAGCAACTTTGGTGCACAGGCAGATATGTATGCGATGTCGCACTTAAGAGCCGAACGCCCAGCTTTTCATTGACTCATAAATTTAACACCACTTTCTACGTACCACCACTTTCGACACTTTGGTTTTCATCATGAGCACAACTCTTTGTCCTCCACTTGCCATGTGTCAGCAGGCTTTAAAAGCAAAAGAGCGCTGTGGTGCTTACTGGTGTAGTGATTACTATCAACCGTCGATTTTAACTTCGAACGCACAGCTCTAAAACGAGCATTGGCACAAGCAAGGAATTTTTTGCAGTTGCAAACTTACTGATCTACATTGTGCTGAGTGGAACGCTCTTGTCGAACTGTTAATAAGTGGCCGAGACGATCGTACATGTCAGTCCCGTCCACCCTTGCCTCGAGACTGCTTGAGAGAGCTTCTTCTGCGCTTTTCTTCGAGTCTACGAGCGTTCTGAGCCTTCACAAGGCCGGACACGCGGGCCTTTTGCTCGGCGGTGGGCTCGTTCTTTATAGACTTTGATGCAGCATCGATGACAAGACCGTGAAGCTGGGTTGGTTGAGCCGCGTTTCTTAAACGACGAAGCCGGATCGACCTTACCTTGCTCAGACACTCTTCGATGTTCTGCGCCTGTGACCGGTGCACCGTCGACGAAAGGACGATGGAATGCGTGCTAGGGGCATAATGAGGCTATCCAAAAAAGTGGCAGAGTCAGTCCCTTGAGCATCGTCTTTGTACGAGCTGTGGACGCACAGTTCTCATAATATGCTCACGAGCCCACAACGGAATAAACGTTTCCGTAACCGCGCAGCGCAAAGTGGCCTTCGTGTTGACCTTGTTCACATTCTGAAAGCCGCGTTCCCCTCAGCCGTGTGCTTCTCGGCGACATCTCACCGAAGCACGTACCTGTCCTCCTGGGCCCGAGCTTCGAGAAAAAGACAAATCGACCGCGGTACGAGGGATGCTCTCCTTGTCGAAATCCTCTATCCAGCGACGAGCCGTGGCCATATCATCCGGAGTTTCCAGCGTTTTCAGAGGCGGTGGTGCGGGAAGGGAGCCAGCGGCGTGAAGCCATCGCACTCGAAGTTGAAAGGATGGCCTGCATAGCGGGCGTAGAAGAGAGAGGCTCATGCCTTCGGAAGAGGGTGTTTATGAAGCTTTTAGAATTGCGAACGGAACAATATCCAGCCATAGCCGAAGAGGGGACAAGCGACTCCCGAGAACCGGGTCCGGAAGCCGAGGGCCAGAACTCTCAGCTGACCAGTACGAACTATATTACTATATTTTTCTCTCACATCAGAGACCTCTTAGCTCAGTGGTAGAGCGTGTGATTCCAGCTTTGGAACATCCACAAGGTCGTCCGT
>JAZHGK010006588.1:0-18277 GCA_037855215.1 Waitea zeae | reverse complement strand
AAAAAAAAAAAAAAAAAACTTTGATGTTTTCCAAGCTTGGATCACATTGGATGCTACTTGTGGCTGTGACATTCCGCTGGCACTCGTCCAAGAAGATCTAGTCAACACAAGTTCCGCGCTTTTGTTTGCCTTCGTGCCCCTGTCGCCTTACTTGCCAACTACTTATCTGGAGTGGCCTCAAGTATTGGCGTAAGTAAGGCTACTTGTACCACGCACTCAATCGGCCCGACACTATCATAAACGTGCAGCGCATGCGATGGCATACGTAAATCGGTACAAATATCGCCATGTGGCTGTGCATTATTGAACAACTGGCCATACAGCTCTTGCAGTGGATGTGATACTACCTCGTATCCGTTTGCACCTCCGAACATCGAAACTTGGTCGTTCTTATCAGCAAAACTTCTCGTAGATTCTTGTTTGATCTCTGGCGTATTTCAGGAGAGGAGAACCATTGTGATCTCTTTCGGGTAGTTTATTAATTACCTCCTATTTAGTGTGGATCACATGTGCCTCCTTGTTTGGGCTAGCATCCATTATTTGGTGAACCACACATAATTGCACGTATAGCTCACAAAAACTTTGATGGCGTTCCGTCGAGTAGAATGGAACTTGCAAAAACCGATAGCTCAGTTGACGAGCTCCATCTTTTGTGTCACAGCAGCACATGTAGGCTCATATGAAATCATTTATGTTTAAGTTGAGCTGTAAGCATGTTCCCTCATGGACTTTGCCCACCGCCACTATTAACTTATCTATTTGTGGTCTCCATAGCTCCTCATCTGACAAGAAACCGTGCTGCTTGCCGGATAATTTCGCTTAACACAGGACACTCTGGCTGTTTTGGCTGCACAGATTTCTATCTTCACCCCCTTCAACAGTGAGATTAATTATCTTATAGACGAACTTTCCAAACGAGACTCTGGTGTCTACTTCCATATGATCTAGAGCCTTTTCTTGATCTCAATTTACAGCCTGAAAGTTGCTCTTATCTAGGCTCGTCAAGTAGGCTGTCCGCTAACAGGATATAAGTTCCCCACCAACCTCTTCCTGAGCAATTCGCTTCCGCTGCAGTCTCTTACCAGTATCTCTCCTGCGTTATTTCAGCGCCATGAACCACCACAACGATCCAAACTTCAACGAGCGGCCTAAAGCTTCTCATTGTCCACACCCTGGATGTGATACACAAAGGGATTTTCAATTTCCTGGTCCTCGTTATCCAATGAGAGAAGCTGGTTTCACTGAGGATCCATGGACAGCCATGGATGGAAAGTAAGGATGTGTCTTTTTCCCTCGAAAAGGGCTTGCACTCAAACGCACCTGATTCGTTAAGCATGGTCTTTGGATTTACTCATGATGCGGACCCGAATACTTTGACATCACATTGCAACTCAGTCGGTCTCGTCGAACCCTACGTGGATATGTCGCAGCAAGCAAGCTCTCAGCCAATGTGAGTGTTTCTTCATCATTTTAGCTGCCTTATCTTAACGTACCAGTGGTCCTGTGCCAAGCCACTATCAGGACTTTGTGTCGGATCGAATGGCCGGATTGTCACTCAACCACACCGAAACAGGATCGGAATCTGCTGCCTCCACATCCTTGGAATCGCACTATATCAATAGTACTGCCTCACAACAGTATCATGTAAACCCCGCAACACCTGGATTGCCCTATTCGATTTTCCTACCTCAAGGAGCGTTTAATATGAGTCTCATCGCCCCAGAATGGTGGATTGCTAAATTTGCCATCTCGATTTCCTATTACTAACGCCGGTGCAGGTCCTCTGTTGATGATGTTTCCCAGAGCTTAGATTATGGGCACCCTATTTCCAATCATTCCTTCCCACCAAGTGTACCAGAGGCTCAAGGACCCCCAGCAACGCCACCATATCAGCCAGGCCAACCTCAATATGACGGACCAACGCATACGCATGCATACACTCGTTGCCACTGGGACAACTGTGGTGGTTACATAAGTTCACATAATATGAAGGAACATTTCAACACGGAGCACCCTCTTCCCGACCCAGAACAACGTTCTTGCCTTTGGGGTGATTGCCAAATGGCAAATAACAGGGAACTCAAAAAGAGACCTTGGAGGCATATCGAAACACATATTGGTACATCCGTTAGTTGCAATCAATGTGGTGCTGCCTACACGCGCCTGGACAATCTTAACAGACACAATTGTCTGAGACCCAGGCCACATGTAGTCTAGGATGACATACGCACTAAGCATCTTCTGTACTTTACTTTCTTCCTTTTATCTTGATGAACGAGGACAATGTGTTTCCATTGCTTGTATCCATATCATACTTCACATTAATACACATGCATTACTGGTATCCGCTAAATTTCAGAGGCCCTATTAGTCGGCGGGGTTTATCACCTATCTTTTACGTGGGGCATATTGCCGATGTCCCGGAATTTGATGGCTTATGCACCCTTTTTTGTCATTTTATGCCCTAGTTCCCGTATGCCAAGCTTAGGCTCCGTCTCTCCTATTTGATGAGTCTGGTGCATACATACTACAGCGACGCTTTTTTTGCCTCGATTTCTTATTCTTGTCAAATTTCTGATAAACGCATCCGCTCTGTAAGTATGAAAGTACTCACACCTCCCAAACTTCGATTTCAGCCACCTCCCGCAACTCTGGTCCGCGTAGGCATCAAATTTTGGTGGGCCAAGGCCCAAGGTGAAGGAAGGTGGCCGAAATCGAAGTGTGGGCATTTTTACACACCTCTGGGTCCTTCGGAAGACGCATCTTCCGAGCGACGGTCGATTACCGAGGTTGCCTTTACACTCCACGGGTCCCTTTTCTGGAGACATTCAAGAATGACGTATATTGCCCTTTTGTAAAAGGCATCGCCTAGAATACGAAGAATTTAGGCTTTCGCTCACATTCTTGGCGACAGTGCTTGCTGGCAATACACACAAGCTGCTTGAATCATGTATTCTCACTCTCGCTTTCCTGAAGTCGCGCTTTGGCACGGAATTGCGTTTGGTTCTCGAATTTGAGCAGACGAAGCTTCTGTTGTGGACTCTTGTGGGCCTGGTAATATTTTGGGTATCATGTCTTTCCACGTCACGATAGTACAAGATGACCCATCATATATCAAAGCTATTACTGCTTACACTGTGGTTCACGAAAGATGTCGTCGACAAGATAGTGACATGCAGTTGCGCAACCAAGTTACGGGCTCCATTCCTCCGAGGTGGAAATATTACAAAGCAACGAACGGGTGGTGCATGCAGCTGAGGGCGTGAATCAAGAGGCTGTGCCCTGTGGAACCATGCGCTCAGCCATGTGGGTACTCACGCCCATTTTAACACCCAGACGAACAAGCTAGACGCTCACTCGTAGATCATACACTGAACTTGCTGGCTACATTTGGCTAAAACTTATCGAATATTAGGCTTGCTAAGTCTAAGAGGAAATGATGTGTCATGATCGTCTTCATCTGGTGGTTCATTCATCTCCCTTCCAGTGGGGACATGGCGGGATTGTGGTTTGGGGCCGCTGTCGGATTCGATGTGCCGTACGCGGGCGTCGTTGAGACGATTCGGAGTCATCGATAATCCTATGTTAACAAGAATGAAGTTCCAAACAAAGAGTACGTCCATTAAACGGCTCGGATTGCTCGAGCCGGCCCCGTTCATAACCTCATTTGAGCCGATTTACAGTTTTCAACAAATTATTTTTCTTTGCTCGATCTCTGATCTAGGCTGCAAACACTTCCCTCAAATACCTGTCAAACTTTGATTGGAATTTTTCGTCTCATAACGAGAAGCGCAAATGTGAGTTGCGAACCAGTTCCTCTTATCACAGCGTTTTTTTTCGTTTTATCCAATCTTCCCTCGTCGTGTTACCTCAACAGCTCACAAGTCCATTAATTACTGGAATAGGCCATCTGTATATAAAAGAGCAGGAATCTTCCTTGGTAGACCCATCGACAACGTCTGCGACAATAAAGTGCGCAGAGGCGTTCGTACTAGCAAGAAAAAACTCCTCCTTATCATGCACCCCACTCGCGGCAACCGCCCAATCCCCCGGGCAAGGGTCGCTTCTCCTACTCCTCGTTATTCACGCAACGTCAGCAGTGGCCCCGATCACGTATTTCCTGGACTCCGTTATAGCTATAGTCCTTATGCTCGCTCAAGCAACACTAATCATGTGGTCTCGCAACATGACACGATCTGGCCAGTATCAAATGAAAGGTAAGGCAATCATATCAGTTACAGGAGAAAAGTTTGTGCTCAAAGATACCTTACTCACGTAGCGTGGTGGATTCTTATCCCAACAATGTAACCCCGGACCCCTGGGAAGCAGAATTTCACTATGATATGATTGGCCTCGAGCAATTGGTACAATTGGAGGGACCTGTCTCTACGTTTGGGTGAGTGTGACTTTTAATTATATGAGGTGTTTTTCTCAAGGAGCACACAAGTACGCAAACTTATTGCCCGAATTATGACCCGAACCTCTTGTCGGATGGAATGGCACATTTGTCCATCGAACCAGCGCCATCCAACACAACTTCTTTACCAGAATCCTTGTAAGAGGCTTATTCTCGTATTTCTATCCTTTTTTTACTGAGGCCAACAAAGCGGCTTGGGTGCGAAAATTGCCCACCAAGATCCACTCGGACAGTTTACTTCGCTTCCAACCTATGACTATACTCTGTCAAACAATATTGAAGAACCATCGATAACGGGATCAAACCAAACATCTCAGCCTCCGTCCTTCTTCTGCCTTTGGGACAACTGTAGCCAATGGGTGGGTGGGCAGACCCTAATGGATCACTTCGCGTCGGCCCATCCCCTTCTCGGGCCGGAGAGACGCCAGTGCCTTTGGGAAAACTGTGGCATGGAAGGCACTCGGGAGCTCAAGAAGCGGCCTTGGAGACATATTCGAGCACATGCCGGTTTGATGACTTCCTGCAAACATTGTTCGCGATATTTTACGCGTGAAGATAATCTGCGCAGGCATATTGAGACTTCACACGCCGGCCTATGAAAGAAGATATGAGGCAATAATACTCCTGTTTGTGTAGAATGATGATGGTCAACTTTTGACATACGCCCTTCTTGGTGTACGCTACTGTATCTTGGCGGGCCTAAACACCCGAATAATGTATCTTGTCTGTAACTGCTAAGCTTGATCCACAGCTACTATGTTTTAATACTGTGGGAATTCATATATGCGAGAACACAGTGCGGACTGCTGCATACGAAATTACAAACGCCGCGAGAACCAGTGACGACTCCGTTCTATGAGCGTGGCCCCAAGGTGTTCGATCTTATTCGTTCGCCGACGCAAAAAGCTGATTCGACTCAAGTGATATTAAATTATTAATGTTTCACGCTGTGGCCCGAGTCTAAGCGCTGAGCTGCAAGATGAAGTAAATCCACTATTGAGATAAGCCTTATGAGCTTGAATATGAAACTCCGTTTTATAAGTCCGACGGCTCACTTCGGGATTGGGCACTCCAGGCAAAAGTCGGCTCTCATTAAATGAGGGAAGTTCCTTATGTGGCTTTTGCGGTGGGCGCCTAAGGACAACCATCGAAGCGTTGCGGGAACGTCAGCGCGGCAGGTGCCGCTTGACGCGCTACCATCACCTTCACTGCTAAGCTCCCTCACCGGCACCCACACACATTGTCTCTCCGTTGTTTAATCTGCTTCAAGGCGTTCGCCTGCGCCTAGCTCGGGCTCTTTGCTGCTTTTATTCTCGCTTCGGATATACTCGTGAGACCGCCGGAAATGGCGAGCGCGACATGTGCAATCTGCCTTGACGACCTCAAGGAGCCCATGTCCATCCCATGCGGTAAGTTTGCGTATGCCAGGTCGGACAATAAACGTACGAGTTGGTTGAAATATTTTCCATAGGGCATGTCCATTGCTTTGATTGCTTGGAACGGTATATTCAGTCCCACAGCGAGGACGCACTGGAGTCCAACTGCCCTACCTGTAGAGCACCGTTCAGCCTTGGTGTGTCCGCTTGCCCTCGCGTCTCCACAGCAGCTCTCATCTATTTCGGACAATAGTTGTGCCGGTCATGAGGCATGTGCCAGAGCGCTTCCACAAATTTGTCACGCCGACCATCCGCCGACTATACCTGGACACAAGGGAGAATGAAGGGGACAACGCCGAGCTGGAGTCCCTGCGCGCCCGCATCCAGACCCTTGAGCGTGAGGCCGCTCGTAGGGAACGTTATTCTCGAAACCAGCTGGCGACTGAACGTGCACTTCGAAAGGAGGCTGAGGGGCAGTGCGAGCAGGAGCGTCTGGCGAGAGAACGCAGCGAGAAGCTCCTCCACGAAGAGCACCAAGCGCGTAAACGGGCTACACGGGAGTGCATGTCTATGCGAACGGAGTATCTTTCCCTCAAGAAGAAGCTCGACATTGCGAATGAGGACCGTGACAAGGCATTCCAACTCTACGACGACACATACGAGAAATACGACGATCTCAAGACCCAGTTCCGTATCCAGCAGGATGCTCGCGTTGGACTGGAGGCCAGACTCGCAGAAGCAATTGTGCAACGGGACAGAGCTCGACGTCTGTACGCCGAATCTCAGCACGAGATATCTTTAAATGCATCCATAACGGTCCACAATGATGCACAAGTCTTGTCCAGCCCGACTCGGTAAGCCGCTTTGAGCCTACAACATGCATGAACTTGCCATAACTGAACCAACTAGCCACAATGTCAACCCGCTCTCGCGCTCTCTTCAGAGGACAGTAGGCCCGTCGTGGACCCAATCAATTGCGACGCTGCCCGCGGAGTCGGATACGGATGAAGATGTGGATGAGGATGACGAGCGTCCTTCCCTCGCGGTCAAGCCCCGGGTGATCCGCCCCTTACCTCGACGGGCAATGTTCTCAGGTGACGCTATCGTCGACGCCGAGGGTAATCCTCAGGGCGTCCGTCGTCCGCGTGAAGAGGACGAGGCCGAGGTCCCGGGCATGTATAAGCGTACACGTTTCGTTCGCCCGCTGGTGAAGTTGTCCTTCCGTAAGTCGGATTGTTCTGAAAGTGCAAACGTGACCGTGGAACACCGCGATATTTGGGATGGATCGTTCTTGTCCATCAGCCAATCGAGGAGTCGGGCCTCTGACGTTTGCGGATGTGGCGACTGCCATTAGCGAGTAAGGTTCACAAGATCTCGCAGCGATGAAGATGCGTCTTTCTTCATACCAATACCCTATACTAAAAACCTGCACATATGTAAATGGTTATCTACTTTCTTTATCTATCATTTTAGCCTATTAATGCTTCTCGAAGCATATGAGCACGCGAGGTTTTACTATCTGTGTCATTCACAGCGGCCTCCGTCGAAGTTTGATTTGTCTCCGGCTTCTCGTTTTGAGAGTCGGTTACCTTCTGGCAGGCAGCCAGGAGATTCTATGCACGAATTAGTTTGCATTTTGGAAGGGCAGCATCTCACTTACCTCACGCGCAGCGCCTTGGGCTCCACTGAGATACTTGATAGCTAATGGCAAGTGAGGATCAGGTATCTATATATATGTTAGTGTGAACAATTACTTTTTTTAATTAAAAAAAAAAGAAACGCACCGCCATGTCTGACCAGTAATTCCGAGAAAGCCAGTTTTGTTTTGCTTTGTTAAACTTCCAAGACGGAGGGTTACAAATCTGAGCATACGCATATGAGAGCGCTAGAAAAAATGAATAAGTATACGAACTCCTCCGTGCGGATCCATAGGCATGCATGCGACTGCTGACCCTTTATTGCTTGTTCTGAGAGGGTTGCATCGCCGGAGGGATTTGGAAAATCGAGTTTTTTCTTGCTTTTACGCTTCTTTTTGGGCGGTTCATCCGTGCTTTGCCTTTCTGTTGATTCTACCTCGTTGGGATGCTGATTATTCCTCTTCCTCTTCTCCTCGGCTTTTTTAGGAGATTTAAGGAGTTTCTCAACGTTATCTTCTGTTTTCGGAATTGTAGCATCCGCCTCGTCGTAAGCGTCAATAGTCGACGCATCACGTCTCTTGCGTTTGGACGGCTTTGTTGACACTGATCCACCGTCTACCGGAAGAGACTCTTTTGTAGACTCTGAGTGGTCTGAGCGTGGCTCTTTCTTTTTCTTGATTTTTGCTTCTTTAGAGGCTGTTGCTGTGGAGTCAATCGCAGGAACACGGTCTGCAATGACTGGATCTGACAATGGTGTTTTCGGCTCCTTCCGCGGGCGTTTGCGTTGTCGAGCACGGTGGCCGTTGAGATCCCCTTCGACTTCAGTCGACAGAGCCGCAGCTGTTTGAGACTGGTCTCCAGATTCACGGTCGTGCTCGGTATGTCTCTTCTTTTTCTGGGTCTTGTTTTTCATAAGGTGTTCGGTCGAACTTGTCTCGGCCACCAATGTAGCTCCCATCTTGTCCTGACAGTATGATATATGCTTGTATGAAGGGTGCAAGTGATTTATTTTCTTCTTATGGGTTTTGTCGTCAAATAGCAAGGCAGGAAGGGTGTTATAGGTGTTGAAAAGGCCACAGGTTAAGTCTTTGGTTGGAGTCAATGAAGCCGAGAAAAAAAGGTGTCAAATGCTTAATTGGAGGCTCGGGTACAAGCTGAGACGGACCAGAGTTGGTGTATGTGGGGGGCGATCGGCCTCACCATTCCGGTTTTGCTTTCACCTTGACCTTTACTCCCATCGTAATTTGAGTCATTCCACTGGACGAGATTACGTCGAGCTGCTAATCACATGCTACAAGTTGGAACTTTGCCGGAAGCTGAATTCTCTGAATGTTCAAAATTCTCGAGTGGCGGCGAGGAGTTCTCAGTCAATTTCAAGTGCCCCAAAACGTGTCTTCCCGGTTCCGCCTCTCGGCTCCGAGCTGCTCTGAACTAATGTCGCTCTGCAGTGGACACCATAACTCCCATGCGTAGGTAAACTTTTGAGTTGACTCAGAGACATCGACCGCTTTGCTATATTTCCTCAGACTTGCATGACAGCCGGCAATCACCATCGAAATGCCTCGTAAAGTCGTTGAGGGCGGCGTCTCCCTAGCTTCAACAGGCCCTGCCAAGGCGCCTGCCATCGTGTGCACCTCGCAGCAATCTCGGTTCCATGCGGAGACTCTGGACTCTACCACGGAGATTGATTTGCACGATGTTTCAATATCGATTGGCCAAAACGAGCTAATAGAGCCTTGCCGGCTCCGCCTCAAGACTGGTGTTCGTTACGCGCTGGTCGGAAGGTCTGTTGTTATTTCAATACATGCGGGTCTGGAGCGCTCACATTTGAACGTCTCACAGAAACGGTTCCGGAAAGTCTACGTTGCTAAAAGCGATTTCTGAGAAACTTATTCCCGGATTGAGTTCCAATTTGCGCATATTGCTCCTATCACAAGTGGATGATAGTGCTCGTGCAGAAGCGAGTACTGGGGTTACAGTGCTCAACCATGTCATCAATGGAGACAAAAGACGAATGGAACTCCTAGAGAAACAAAAGGGTTAGTAAGGCATTCTTCATGATACTTAAGTACTGCCTGGCTAACATATTTCAGAGCTTAGCCAGGCGATCGAATCGTCCTCCGTTCTCGACGTCCAACGAGTTGTGCTGCGACAAAAGCTAGCCCAAAGAAACGAAGAACTTGCCGAAGCAAAGAAAATTGCGGCACGGCGGTCTGGGACAAGGGGAAAGGACGCCCGAATTGCTGAGCTAGCAGCAGAGAAATTACAGAAGGAGGCTGTTGAAGCGTGAGCTCTTACCATCCAAATCCATGAATTATTAGGCTCAGCCCCTTTAAAGCTTGGACAGACTGTCCCTTGACAATGTCGATACAGGTTATATGAAGATCGCAACAGACATGCTTGCAGACATTGAGGTGGAACTGAATCTGGTATGGACTCTTAGGTCAAGTTGAGAGCCACATTTGCGACTAAACACCCTCTCTATGTAATAGCTTGACTCAGCTTCGGCTGAAGCTCGTGCTGCCACTATATTAGTTGGCCTAGGATTTTCCCAAGAAATGATTAATGGCCCTTACTCCTCACTCTCCGGAGGCTGGAGATCAAGATGCTCTTTAGCAATAGCACTCCTTGTGCAGGGAGATGTCTTGCTGCTTGATGAGCCTTCTAACTTTTTGGTGGGTGGTTAGATAATCTCCGATAGCGTGATGGCTGTGCCTACCTTGACCACGTAGGATCTTGAAGCTACTTTGTGGCTGGAATCTTTTCTTGTAACACAGACCTGCACCCTCGTGCTGACCTCTCACGATCGTGCATTTATGGATAACGTTGCTGAAGAGACCGTTGCATTGCGCTTCAAAAAGCTCAAATATTTTGAGGGCACACCCAGTGCCATGGAGGTCAATGAGAAGAAAGAAAGGCGAAAGCTTACAAAGCAGAAGGATGCGATGGACAAGCGTAAGGAGCATGTAAGTCACTTTTCTATGAGTTGGCCGTGCTTCATTAGGTCAATATATTTGACAGATAGAAAAGTCGATTCAACAAGGGAAAGCGGCGGCAAAGAAGAGTGGAGACGACAATCGGTGCGACTTACTCTCAGGCAACAAATACGCACACTAAGATGTATTTCAGTCTTCGTATGGCGAAATCCCGACAAAAAAAGTAGATTGTTCATCGTTGATATTTTAAATGGGTTTGCTCACATTTTAATTCGCACTCAGGCTTGACGAGCGTTGGGGTGTCGAGACCTCTGCCAAGGGTGGCCGATTTAAGCTCAATCGCGACCTCGGGGGGTTTCATCTCACAAATCGCGCCGAGATCACAATTGAAGGACTTGAGCCTTTACCACATGTCATGATTCCTAGTCCAGAGAAGCTTCGCACTCGCGGAGACCTGGTCCACTTCGACAACGTTTCTTTTGCCCACAAAGGGCAGAAGAAGCCCCTTCTAGAAGCGGTAACCTTTACTGTCAATGAATCAGGTAGAGTTGCCTTTCTCGGTGCGGTCAGTATAAATGGAGGTTCTTTATTGCAGACCGCCTCTAAAAGTGGTTCCAGAACGGCCAGGGCAAGAGTACACTTGCAAAACTGATTATAGGCGAACTCAAGCCCACCAAAGGCACGATCATAAAACATCCTCAGCTCAAAATTGGCTATTTCTCGCAACATTCGGTTGAGGAGCTCTCAGCCCCTGATAGTAAAAACAACCCTACAACCGCACTATCGTACTTCATGGGCCATTTCGAAGCCAAAGGAGAGAATGTTGATGAACACGAGGCTCGTTCATGTCTAGGTTCATTTGGTTTGCAAGGCAAAACAGCCAGCGACACCCCACTTGTTGCACTTTCCGGCGGACAAAAGGTTTGCTTAGCATCCAGTGAGGATGAACAGTTGTCTTACTTACACTATGACAGGTGCGACTGGCACTGGCACTCATCGTTTTCCACCCGCCTACATTGCTTTTGCTGGACGAAGTTACCACTCATGTTGATGCCCCAACGATTGAAGCTATCGGCCGGGCACTCAAAAGCTTTACTGGTGCCATCATTTTAGTGACTCACGATCGGTGCGCAAAAGATGTTCCAAGCTATATATAATACTTACCAATACACTGCTTCTTTTCAGCTGGTTTTCCCGAGTTGTTGTTGAGAGTGCCAGCTTTCATGCCCTTCGTCGAGAGCAAGCCGGGGATGTATCCGAATCTGACTCTGAGGAATCGTCAGAAGACGATGATGATAGCTCACAGGGTACTTCGACCTCGGGTAAGACGTATAAGGTAGGAGGCGGAAAGGTAACAGAGCTTTCTGGTGGGATGGTTCAATATGTCGGAATGGTTGAGCGGAAGCTTGCAAAACGCGCAAAGCTAGCTTCCACGTCCCAGTGATACTTGATTGGTTAAGATAGTTAGATTCAAACTTTCGAGACAGCCTCAGCTCTAATTATAATCCCCGTTCGAATCTAACAATGGAGGCTTGTTGTGTTACATCAAAAAAGTGATCAGTGTCAGGCAACAAGTTCTAAGTTGAATATTGAAATTGAAGGTGCTTGATTCTATTGGCGCCCACGGTGACCACGTGCACGGGCGGCCAAGCACAGCACATCCCTTGGCCCCGACATTGGTTACTAATATCTTCCTCCTTCCAGCACCACCACCCCTTGCTTGGTTTTCGTTCTCTCTGTCTTGAAACTATGGGCCTCACAATATCAACATTTTGGAACTCTATGGCTTCGCTTGTCAAGTGGAGTAAGGACCAGGACGTGAGGATCCTGATGCTGGGTCTTGACTCTGCGGGAAAGGTATGTGGAGTTGGCATTGTCACACCACATAGGAAGTGCTGACTTCACGCCCTTACCCTCAAGACCACTATTCTGTACCGCTTACAGGCAGGTTGACTACTAGTTAGCTCACTAGCCGTTTCTCACTGCATGCTGGCAGATCGGAGAGGTGGTTTCCACGATTCCAAGTATGGCGTCTCTACCCCGTGACCATTCATTCAGCTAATGTTATAATCAGCGATTGGGTTCAATGTTGAGTCCGTACAGGTATGCTTGGGAATACCTAATTTGGTGCTTTTTAAAACCTCATCGTCGTTGGGTAGTACAAAAACATCAAATTCCAAGTTTGGGATCTTGGCGGGCAGTCATCCATTCGGTGCGACCCACTCGGCTCAAGAGTTCATTCCTCCACACTTGTCCTAACTATTCATAGACCATATTGGCGATGCTACTTCCCCAACACATCTGCGATCATCTACGTGATCGACTCTTCGGATCACGCGCGACTACCCACTTCACGAACAGAGCTACTAACGATGCTTTCCGAAGAGGAGCTCGCGGGTGTCCCGCTCCTGGTGTTCTGCAACAAGCAGGACATTGATGGGGCTCTGAAGCCTGACGCAATCAGTGACCAATTGGGTCTTACGAGCAGCGAGCGTGGCCGTCAATGGAGTGTCCGTGGTAGCTCTGCGACAAAGGGGGAGGGTCTAGAGGAAGGTTTAGATTGGTACGCACATTGCTCCCTTGTCACTGTGCTCTTGCTCATCTTCTACCTAATTCAACAGGCTGGTTAACGCCATCCAGACGAAATAGCCTGACCGAGTGTCTATTTGTGCCTTTGCTGTCATCGGTATTCGCTTATTGCTTTTCATCCATCTTGTACCCTACATGTACTCGTCTAATTAACACATGAATGACCAGACAGAACTGGCCTTTTTAAGTTGGCACCGTTAGCGAACCTGCCGCGGCCTTCCCACTTATTGGACAATAAGAAGCACGGAATTTAAATTGAGCAAGACATGTCGAATGACTGCTGCTCGTGGTCCAAATATTGTCCATAATGGTAAAAAGAGTAGTTGCTATTTACTTTAGTATATGCAAAGACTTTTGGGGACGAATGCGTTACTTATGCACGGACATCATAATTTCTGTATATGAATGTCCAAGACAACGCACACGTGACCGTAACCTATGTTATTGCTTTCGGATTTCTTCGGTTGATGGCTCCTCGGCGTAATTTGCGATTTCGCTTTTGCATCCTCTCCGTTCGCTCGTCATTTTTCCGTACCCCCCAAAAACACGATGGCATTACGCGCACAGATCAAGCAGATGGCTACAGCGGCAACGCGCTCGTCATTGCGCATCGGTCTTATTCCTGCAGATGGTATCGGGAAGGAAGTAATCCCTGTGAGTGCATCCTTGGGAGGAAGAATGCATTCATTGAGCTCATGCATGTTTCCAAAGGCCGCAAAAGCTGCCATTCAGGCAGTCGGATCTGACGTTCCCAAGACCGAGTTTGTAGACTTGCTCGCTGGTTTTGAGCACTTCCAGAAAACTGGCACTGCGTTGCCGGATGAGACCGTCAGGTATACGCATTACTGGTTGTTGTACGGCCAGGCATCGCTCACGCATACCGGTGTAGAACGTTGAAGGACAGCTGCGATTGCGCACTTTTTGGTTCTGTCAGGTATGCAGATGGCTATCTCAGCACCGTTAGTGTTTTCTAATCTACAACGCCTCAGCTCTCCATCGACTCGTGTAGCGGGGTACAGCTCGCCAATTGTGCAATTGCGAAAGGTCCTCGACCTGTATGCAAACGTGCGACCTGTCAAGTCGGTACGTGGTAGAAAATCTTTGCCAGGATTGTTTAGCTGAGTACGTACACCAGCGCAGGTTGCTGCCAATGCTGGTGAGCAGTCAAAGGTAGATCTTGTTGTTTTACGGGAGAACACCGAATGCTTGGTACGTTACGCATTACATTAGCCTCATATACTAAGCATGCCCACCCTTATTTCAGTATGTCAAACAAGAAACAAGTACCGACACCCCCGCCGGGCGCGAGGCCCGCGCGACTAGGCTGATCACCGAGCGCGCCTCCCGGCGCATCGGCCAGATGGCGTTCGAGTTCGCGCTCGCCCGCCCGCGCAAGCAGGTCACCATTATCCACAAGTCGAACGTGCTCTCCGTCACGGACGGGCTGTTCCGAGAAACTGTGAGGGGTGTGCCCGCGTTGAAGGAGAATGGGGGCAAGTTCGGTGAAGTCAAGATCCAAGAACAGCTGGTGGACAGTGCAGTATATCGGCTTTTCAGGGAACCTGAGTGAGTGCTCTAGCTTGCAGATAATACGATTTACTAAAATACATCTTTGCTAGAATCTACGATGTCATGGTAGCTCCGAACTTGTACGGAGACATCATCTCGTCAGTTCATCTCCTGTTTTATACGACCTATGCTGATGAGTTTCTCTCATAGTGACGCTGCCGCTGCACTGGTCGGCTCTCTGGGCCTTGTCCCTTCCGTCAACGCAGGAGACTCGTTTGTCATGGGCGAGCCGTAAGCCCCATTTCCTTTCTCTTTCCCAGGCCTCGTTGATCGTATTTTTCGCTCCAGCGTACATGGCTCCGCACCCGACATCGTGGGCAAGAACATCGCCAACCCGCTCGCCTCCATGCGCTCAGCGGCGATGATGCTCCGTCACTTGGGCTACACTCGTGGTGCAGACCGAATCGATGACGCAGTCGACGGGGTCATCCGCGAGGGACAGGTGCTCACGCCGGATCTGGGCGGCCGGAGCACGACGCAGGAGGTGGTGGACGCAGTGTTGAAGCGGATCTGAGCCTTGGTGCATAATGAGAGATTCTAGCCTTAATATTGGTATATGTCGTTCCACAGAGTTGCCCTTTTGGCAACAGAAAAAAACAATCATACAGTAATCCCCCAGCACCAGAGAAAGACAAGGAAGGAAAGGTAGAAGAAACGACGAAAAGGAATAAACAGTACAAGAAAAAAGACGCTTGGCTGCCCGTATCGTCCACAAAAAATAAAAGCTTTGAATCACAATTAGATAGTGACCATAGGGGTCGAAGGAGCGGTGGTGAACTTGTCATTAGCGTCGCTGCGCGTGCTTCCAAACGAAGTCCCGCGCTCCAGAGTAGGGAAATAGTCCTTGCGCGCCGCAGAAGTGATCTCCGCCGATGGCGCAGGCGGGGTCGACTCGCCCGCCGCCTCGGACGTCGCGGCCGCCGCGATGGGCGTCACCACGTCCGTCGTAGCCGTGTTCGCGGCGGAGACCACGCTCGTCGGGCTCGCCGTCTTGCTCGCCGTCTCCGTGCCCGAAGGCACGCTCGTCAGCTCCGTCGCGATCGGTGGTGGCACGGGCGAGTCTCTCGCGCCCCTAGTGCCGGCGACGTACGTCGTCCCGTGCGCGTCGTGCGTGCTCGCGTCGCTGTCGCCTGCGCCGCCGTCGGTCGTGGTGGTGGTGTAGCCGCCGCCGGTCTGGACGCTGACCGTGCCGCCCCACGTGCTGCGCTCTCCGAGGGGGGTGCTCGGCCCGAGGCTCGCGGTGCTGTTGAGGCCCGCCGTGCCGGGCGTGCCGCCGATGCGGGCCGACCAGCGCGAGGCCTCGGACTCCCACGAGCGGCGCGAGCGCAGGGCGCGCATGCTCGCGCTCACCTCGCGCTCGTCGTAGTCGACCTGCGTCGACTCGGCGCCGTCCGCGAGGAGGGTGACGGTGCCGGGCGCGTCGAGCGCGCTCACGCTGTCCGCGCCGCCGCCGAGGGAGAGCGCCGAGGGCGCGCCGGTGGCCCAGGAGAGCGTGTTCGCGCCCACGCGGGAGTTGGGGAACCCGAAGGCGGAGGAGGCGAGCGTGAGCACGGACGCGTCGTCCGGCGGAGGGGAGCTCGGGCGCGGATTGTAGCGCGGGTGGTGGGCGGTGTGCAGGGGCGCTTGGAGCACCGAGACGCCGTTCACGTCTGGCGGGGATCCCGAGGGCGCGTTCAGAGCCTGTTGAGGGGGCGGGAGGGCGAAGGTGATCGAGGAGGCGCCGAGGGAGGACTGGCGGACGTGGGACGGGAAGCGAGTGACTTGAGAGAGGGGGGTCGGAGGGGCTTCAGCGATGTGCGCCATGTTAGGGTTGCCGACGTCGATGGAGAGCACGGTGGTAGGCTTGGTGCTGGCCGCGACGCTCCTGAAAGTGTGAGGGTGTGAGAGGTAGGACGACGACGAGTGGGAGGGCGACGGAGAGGGTGGGCCGCTGGGCGGGAGGGGCCGTACGGAGGCGTCCTCGTCCGCCTCGCGGTCTCCGAGGTCAAAGGCGACCGAGGGCGACCACATGGACTCGGGCGCGATCGACGAGCGCGGAAAGGACATCCGCTCGTCCTCGGAACTGTCGCCGTCGGAAGAGGCGCTGTCCGCCGGGGCGTCGTGTTCGCCGTTCCGGACCGGAAGCTCGTGGCGGAGGGAACGCCTCCGCCCGGCGTTTTCGACGAGCACGAGCGGGGGCACGGGAGGGACGTCGTCGTTCAGGGTGATGGCGCCCGGGGTGGACTTGGGCCTGCGCTCGGTCGTGTTGGCGCGCTCGCGCTTGCCCGCGCCGGCGGGCGCTGGCCCTTCGAACGCTGGGATGGGCGGACGTGAGCCGTGGCCCTCCGACGCCCGGCGGGCACGGCCGGTGCTTGCGAGTTTGCGTTGGAACCAGTTGATGATGGGCTTGCTCGACCGCCGCGAGACCTTCTTCCCCTGGGCGGGGCCGGTCGTCTGTGGGCCTCCCGGACGAGAGCCGCCGTCCCTGGCCGCCTGCGCCTGCTGACTGGGATCCGACGCCGTGCGCTGGGCTGAGACGGCCCCGCCGGACGACGCCGTCTTCGACTGGGCGACTGCGGGCGATTTCTGCAGTGTCGCGAAGGCGTCCTTCTTGCTCTGCAGCTTGGAGGTCGTGGCCGTCGGGCTCTGCGGCTTGTCGCCTGCGCTCGTCACTGCTTTTGGCGACGGGGGCGATGTCGTCTCTGAAGAGGGTTTTGGAGTCGTCGAAACGGCCATGGCGGCGGAGGTTTAAGGTAGGAGGGAAATGGTAGTTGTGGAGATAAGGGAGAGGGGGGGGGAGAGAGAGAGAGAGAGAGGGAGGTGCAATTGGAGGTGTGTGGTGGAGAAGGTGGATGATGCTGCAAGAGATGGGATGATGATCGAGGGCCTGACGTTCTCGGGAAGCGTCGACCGCCCCAGCAACCGTCCCCTGGCTTCTCTCGTGGCCCTTCGTTGACGACGCTTCTTCACTCGAAATATACTAACACACACACACACACACTCTCTCTCTCTCTTCTGCAACATATCCCACTCTAGATGTGGCCTCTAAGAAAGAAAGAAAGAAAAGTTCGGCATCTGCTTTACTCCTCTGCCATACGACAAACCCTCTAGTCGTGTAAACAACGGACCATGAAAAATGATTTCAAGGGCGACCTGCCAGTCACCCCCATCATCCCTACGCCAGCCCCACTTCTTAGGCAGTTCCACACATCCCCGGCTAACTCACCCCCCCAGATCATCGCCTGACCCTGTTAACCATGATTCTCTCTGATCATGGGTTCAGTTGGAGAAGTCTTTACGCGTGCTTTATGAGCGTGAAAACTTCAACGTCATGGGCAGACTGGTTGTCCTTGCCACTCAGCTCCACCAGCTTCAGTCAACTCGTCCGAGAGCAATTCTCTACTAACATGCGCCCCGCAATCGACGCGAGCACACTGCTGTTGGGCGTCGCCAGCGTCGCCGCCGCGGCGTGTCCCGACTACACCACCTATTCGCAAAGCGCGCACGGGAACGCGTCCTCTGGTCCCCTCGGACTGCCTTACATGCGCCCTGATCCAGCGTGCCGGACGTTCAACAGCTCGGCCGTCGAGGTGCGCGCATGCGTTCTGGCCGCCGGGCAGTAGGGGAGACTGCTCATCCGCTTTGCAGAAAGTCATCGCGGACATGAAGGAGCGCCTTATTGACCCTGACATTGCCCGCCTGTTCGAGAACACGTTCCCAAACACGCTGGACACGACCGTCAAGTACTTCAACAAGGTGACATGGACTCTTCCA
>JAZHGK010006587.1:0-23065 GCA_037855215.1 Waitea zeae | reverse complement strand
GGCTCGGCGTCGGCTTGGAGCCGAGTCTGGGTAGGAGACGGCAGGACCTCGCAGGCGTGTATTGTGATTAGACATTGAGCTAGTATACACGGTGTGAACAGCGAAGAGTTCGTGGGGAAAAAAAAAGGGATGGCGTGTTTCACATACGGAGGTGTTAAAAAAAGGAAGAACGAAAGCGAGAAAAAGCAGGGCCGGTTAGAGAGGGATCCGTCGGAACCGGGGAATGAGGCTAGCCGTTGGTTTATTCGCCCTGAGTGAAGCGAAGAACGAAGTTGACGACGGTCGCAACTGTGCGGGTGCAAGTGAACGGTGAGCCAAGCATTAAAAGAAGGAGGTCAGACAGTGACATACGTAGAAGCGCAATACACAAGATTGTCTATACAAGAAAAAAAAAGGAACCGAGTTAGAAGCAGAGAACGTTGCGGTCAGGCAGGGCTGGGAGGACGTACCGGGCCGACACGGTCGTCGTAGGGGCCTCGCCCGCCGCGACGGATAGAGGCAGCACGCCAGTGGTACTGATAGAGCGCGTACCCCATGACTCCCATAGCTGGGAAAAACCAAAGATAAGTCAGGAAGACGGTCACACGACCGACTGAATTGGGTCTGTACGTACCCACGACAGAGAACATGGCTGCGCTAATGACCCCAACCTGCGAGGACGAGCCGAGCGTTTTAGCCGAGTGGGTTGTTTGCGTGGACAGAGGGGAAAATTGGGGACGTTACCTTGTCTCCAAAGTTGAGGAGGCCTACGGCGAGGCCGCCGAGTACTACGGTGAAGTGCAGCCAGGAGAGGAAGGTGCGCTCGTTGGCGAACGAGACCTTCGGTTCGACGCGCACGGGGAGGGCGATGCGCTTTTGCGCGGTGCGTTGGAGGAGGGGCTGGGTGGACATGGTGGTTGTGGTGCAAGAAGAGATAGCAGCTAGAGAGAGAAAAAAATGGTATCGGTAGAAGTAAGTAGGGGCAAAAAAAGAGGACCAGCACAAAGGGCGAGGGGGCGTCAGTGGGAGAAGTGAGCGCACGGATGGGAAGCTCCTTGACGTCGGCCGCGAGAAGTGTGGAACCGACGAACGTGCGCCAATCCCCCCTGCCAATTGGATGGCTACTCCCTCCCCCCGCCCAAGCCCTAGAATAGGTTTTTCAGGTACCGGAGCTTCCTGTGACCTGTTTGTGACGAACGCTCAAGTTCAGCGCGGAGCTCTGTATACTTGATTATACCAGCTCTGTTCTAGGTGGGATCACGACTGACATTCAGGAGAATATCTCTTTGAGCTTGTCAGCGTCATAGCTCTATATATACATATATGTATTTCTCACCCTTAATCTATACCACTAAAAATAGGATAAATCGCCTTTTCTCCACAAAAAAAAAGGTCCTCACTCTTCGTATGTAAAATATACATCATGACTTTGCCTTTCTTTTCTTCATTACTGTTCTGACGGGTGACGAAAAAACAGAGAGAGCAGAGAGGGTGTCCAGGGAATGTATGTATCCATGCCGGCCTGGAGTCTACACAGTAGACACCGGATCCTTGCCGGTCACGCAGCTTGGCAGGTTTAATCCAGGAGACCTAACTCTGGGGTTTGCATACGAAGAAGGCAACCAGGGATAGCCGCCGGTTTCTGGCCCAGATTCCACGGTCAATTCCGACAACGTTCAGCACTTTTGGAAGATTTTTGTTTTGTTCTCTCTCACCCACGTGCGATTTCACGGATCGCAGTCATCATTTTTTTTTTGGTGACCTCATAACTCTTCCAGGGACACCACACTGTCACCCACACAAGTCGATGCGGCTCCGCTGAGCGCTAAGCGATCGGCCCACGACGCATGACCGCATCAAACTTCTTTTCCTTTGCTTCTTCGACCTTCCTTGCTCGTTCTGACCGCCCCCTGGCGATCCGCCGAGGGGGTGGACGCGTGTATGCGTTTAGCGAGTGCGGCAGTTGCCTCCACGAGGGCCCTTGCCGTTCGTTCCGCTGCCAAATGTCAGGGACAAACATATCAACCACAGGGATTGTTCGAGCACCCAACGCATGCTATGAACCTATAATGCCTCTTTCTAATGGTCCCGCCTCCGCCTGGAAATCAACTACTTACCGCGGCGCGCGCTCGTCACGACTAGAGTTTCCTATACATAAAAATTAGCTGAAGTGCGGGTGCTGAGACAGACGAGGTCAAGGCCGTAACATCGTGTTCACAGAACAATTGTAGAGCTCGCTTGACGTAGTCCTTGCAACCGATCTAGTGGACCTAATTCCACATCTCCATAGGGAGGGACGCGGAAACATAAATCTTCCTTTGGTAATACGAGTAAGTGACGCGTGGTGCAAGGCTGACCGGATCGAGTATAAAAAGTGAGCCGACTGGCCCATGTCGACATTATTATCGTCTGATCGCCCCCCCCCCCTCCGTTTGCTCTCGTCTGTCTCAAAGCCTCGCTATATATCCTCCCCCAATTATTTCTCGTAATCATGTCTAAGGGCACTGTCTTGGTCACTGGCATCACCGGGTAGGTCAACGTCGATCGTGACATTTTCTATCATATCGGCATGGGGGTTTATTAAATCTAGTTCTGAACTTCCCGCCTTCTTTCCCACAGCTTCGTCGGAACCGATGTCGCCCTCGCCTTCCTGAAGGCGGACTACACCGTTCGTGGGACTGCTCGTTCTCAGCAGAAGGCGGCGGACTGGATCTCGCGCTTCCCCGAGTTCAAGGACCACTTCGAGGTGGCCGTCGTGGAAGACATTGCTGCTTCCGGAGCCTTCGATGAAGCAGTCAAGGGCGTCGACTATGTTGCTCACAGTGAGTGCGGTCGTAAGCTAGGCACAGCTTAAAGTAGTACTGATATTTCATCCTAGCTGCCTCTCCATTCCACTTCAACGCTAAGGTAATTAGATTTCATTCTTATAATACGAACCCCTTGCTAACCATCATTCAAATTTGAAGGACAACGAGAAGGACATGCTTATCCCCGCCCTCCAGGGCACTAAAAACATTCTCAGCGCCATGGAGAAGGAGCCCAAGATCAAGCATCTTGTCCTCACCTCTTCCTTTGCCGCCATTCTCGACCTTGAGGCGGTTATGTCCGGAAAACACGTAAACAAGGTCTACAACCGTACGTATACTTGGCAACTCCATTCACAAAAAAAAAAAACTTCTCTAATATGTTCCTTCAGACGAGGACTGGAACCCTGCCACATACGAGACCTCAAAAGCCTCCGACAACGGGGCATACGTCTACTGTGGCTCCAAGACCGTCGCCGAGAGGGCCGCCTGGGACTACGTCAGCGAGAAGAAGCCCTCGTGGGGGCTCACCACGCTCTGCCCTCCAATGATCTTCGGCCCGCCGAACCAGATCGTGACCGACATGGACTCGCTCAACACCTCCACGTCCGACATCTGGAGGCTCATCTCCGGCACGCTCGGCGCCGTCCCGGACACGTCCTTCCCTGTCTGGGTCGACATCCGGGACGTCGCGCTCGCGCACGTCCGCGCGGTCGAGGTGCCACAGGCGCGCAACCAGCGGTACCAGCTCATCGCGGGCATCTACTTCAACCTGGAGATGGCGAAGATCATCCGCGAGAACCGGCCGGAGATCGCCTCGCGCGTGCCCGAGCCGAAGGGAGACTTGCCTTCGGCGCCGTTCAAGAACCCTGACAGCTCAAAGGCGGAGAGGGAGCTCGGCATTCAGTGGACTCCCTTCAAGCAGACAGTACTGGATGCTGCGGACAAGTTGATCGAGATCGAGAAGTCGATCAGGAAGTGAAGAAATAATCAAGTACCGACATATGAGTGTATCATATTGCAGCATACATAGAAGTTCTACCTCTTTAATGAAGTAAAGCAAAGTTGTCTGGTGCGACACTATAAACATACAGGCGTATCCGCACGATTAAAAAAATATGCGTGGCCCAGAAACTCAAGTTAGCAAAATCTACTTGAGGCGAGCGGTCATGAAGTTGTAACCCAAGTTTTGAACGGTGGCGTCATCTTGGTAGTAGGTGTGCGGAAGGGTGATCGAGTTGCCCGAGCAGACACCATCACCAGAGTAGCAGATGTCAATGACCTTGCCGCTCGCATCCCAGGAAGACGGGAGGCCCGCGCCAGAGGTGTAGGAGATGCCAGGCTTGGATTTGTTCGATGTTGAGCCCTTGTTGTCGACGTTGCTCGCGGCGTTAGGTGTGTGAAGCGGGTTTCCGATCATAACAACGGCCTTGATGGCCTTGCCAGACGTGCTGGTGGTCGAGATCTGCTTAAGGGCGTTGACCGTTGCAGCCGCGCCTGCGTACACAATTAAGGTTACATCCGTGACAATAAAGTTACCAGTGATCGCGGAGGCTTACCCTGAGAGTAACCCAGAAGAACAAACTTCTGGTTCGGGCAGCTCGTAAGGCGTGTGCTGACTTGCTTGATGATCTGTTGGCAGAGACCATCGTCAACACAGCAGACAAAACCTCCGCATGCACATACTCACATCGGCAGTCCCAGACGCCGAGTTCTGGTCCCAGGATGCCGGATAGACCGTGTCGTACTCAACACCACCAGAGACAGCCGCGAGTGTCTTCGAGATCATGGTCTTGAAACTGCCGGTGGGACCTTGAGCCTCACCCGAGCCACGCGTAGAGATCAGCACTGGTTCAAGGGATCGAGTGAGTTAACCGACACCGCGAGCGGAGTGTTGCTCTATACCATAGTTATTGCACGATGCGCGGTCCTCAAGCTGAGCTGGAGCGGCGACAGCCAGGGAAGCAGCCGTCAGGAGGGCAACGAACTTGGCTGGGGAAAACATGATGGACAGGGCTGGATGGCGTGTCGCAGAGCTGAGATGAGGGTTAAGACCTGCTGTTACGTTGTCATATTTTGCGACATATTTATATGGTCCTTCGGCAGGAGCTTTGGTGTGCAAGACATGTGTCAAGTCTTCTGAGCACATGTGTCACTTGTGCATCACGAGGTATAGTCCACACTACTGACGCACATCGTAGCAACGTTCGAAAGATCTCTTGGGTAGACAAGAGCGAACCATGGGGCCACTGAGCATGTGGTGCTGTATCAGAAGCGACCCGTAAGCTTCGAGCAATATTACGAAGCCGCCGGCTGAGAGGGTTCGTCGCTTGGGTGGGTGCGGGGAAATGGTAGGTTAATATATTTCTCCTTGAGGCAGCGAGAAATAAAAGACCGAGTTTATCAAGTCTACAAACAGGATGTATGTTTACGTGTCATGTCAGATTAAGTATTAATCTGACGCGGAAAGCGCAAAGAAGCAAATCCATGCATGCGCATATGAAGTATATGCTGATAGCATACGAGTTATCCGCTTCGAACAGCACGATGTTCCTGGAGGCATGTGTGCTCAAAGAGTGACGACAAAGAAGCAGAGCTCATATGACTTCGGGCTCCTCGGGGAGTAATAAGCGCAAGATTAGTCAGATATAAATTCTCCGACGATTCTGCATATTCAGTTATTTGGACTATGAGCCTCTTATCTGTTTATGACTGATGCCGTCTACCGGTACCGGCATATGTCCCACATGTCGACTTGGTGTATACTACCGAAGTCGTCATCGCCTTTCTAGATGTAGAAGTCATTTGTGATTTTTGAAGGAGAAGAGAAACAAAAGGAAACAAACGAAGATGATCGCTAGAGAAATGCTGTATTGCAATAGAGTGTTGCATAGTATGCAACTTGCGAGAGGAATCTTGATCAAAAAGGCAGCGGAAGAAGTAAAGTGATCAACGTGATCAACGCACGTAGTGGTATAAGTCGAATTTTATACTGCTTCTTGGCGCAGGTAGCAATACCCATTTATGACTGCTATCAGCTCCTATTTTGTTTGGTTTTGAAAGATATGTTATGGCACAGTAAAGCGTAGCTTTCAAAGCATTTCGAATTATATTCACAATTGCGACAAGCGTAATAGTCAAAAGAGAAACGCACTCTCACTTCAGAGAGCAAGTAAAGGCCCACAATGCATCTAAATTTATGGCAGTATAAAATTGACTCGGCCGAGAAAGCTGTCCTCAACCGTGAAATGGGTAAGTCCCAGAGCTAGATGTGCCAGAACTCTGCGAAAGGGCGGTTCGAACTATTCGAAATCGGATATATGTACAGCCAAAGGATCATGCAACATAATGGGCAATGTGGCTAGCCAAAGCTTCTTATCTACCTGAGACGAGTAACCATAAAGTTATACCCCAGATTTTGCACTGTTGCGTCATTCATGTAGTAGCCGTGTTGATTGGTGACCGAAGTGCCGGAGCAAACACCGTCGCCCGAGTAGCAGATGTCAATTACCTTGCCGCTCGCATCCCAGGTGGAAGGGAGGCCCGCGCCAGAGGTGTAGGAAATGCCTGGCTTCGATTTGTTGGAGGTAGAGCCGTTGTTGTCAACGTTACTAGCAGCATTAGGCGTGTGCAGAGGATTGCCGGTCATGACGACGGCTTTGATAGCCTGACCAGACGCACTGGTTGTCGAAATCTGCTTGAGCGCGTTGACTGTGGCGGCGGCACCTAGGGAGCGTTCAAGGTTAGATCCGTAATGATCACTTTATGTAGACACTTGTGACTTGCCCTGAGAGAAACCGAGAAGCACGAATTTCTGGTTGGGGCAGCTGGCAAGGCGGGTACTAATCTGGTTGATAATCTGTCCACAAGCATTGTTGTTAGCCTGACAAACAAATGGTTCGTGTGGGTACCTACATCGGCAGTTCCAGCAGACGAATTCTGATCCCCGGCGGCGGGATACACGGTATCATACTCGATTCCACCAGGGACAGTTCCAAGTGTCTTCGAAATCATGGTCTTGAGCATGATGGTCGGCCCTTGAGGCTCACCCGTGCCGCGAGTCGAAATCAGCACTTTGAACCAACAAGGTCGGTTCAGCTTGTCAAAAAGGTGCTTTGAATATGTAGGTCGAACCATAATTGTTGCACGATGCACGCTCCTCCACTTGAGCTGGAGCAGCAATAGCCACTGAGATAGCCGTGAAGAGGGTGATGAATTTGGCCGTCGAGAACATGAAAAGTGGGTGGTCGGTGTACAGTGGGGCTAGGGAAAAGGACGGAATCTATCTTTACACCGTCACCTTTCGAACGCATTTATACCCACCCTAGATGGAGTTTTCGCGTTGTAAATACGCGCGCGTCTGAACACATGTTCCACTCTTGTGTCATATGTGATGCTTCCGTCTTGCTAATGCGTTCAGCCTTGAGGTTCGAAAGGTAGTATGCACGAACGAGGCCCAACCATGGGACCACTAACGCAGAGTAAGAAGCAACTCAAGCACTTCGGGAAGAAGCATGAAGCCATCGTTTGCGGAGTCTGGTACGTGGGCGGGTGTAGAGAAGTGGCCAGCTGGTATGTTTTTCCGGGAAGAAGTGGCCAGCAAAGCCGACTAGACTTGTAGAAGTCTCTCAAATTATACAGTCGGCTTTACCTCTAACTCCAAAGTGTCGGTGCAGAAGCCACATGCCACTATTAGTCTCGCTATAGCGTGGTGTCGCACTTTCCGAATTAGGTATACAGTTCAGATGACGGCTATCTCGGAAGGCATGGCCGTCTAGAATATGGCGACAAGGAAGCAAAAGGTTCATCCGACTTCGGAGTCTTCCAGGAGAACTTACGTGAGGCCCGGACTTGTCGTGAATAGACATATGCTCCGATAATTGTGCAGTGATTCAGTTGCTTTAGCCTGGAATCTCCAGAGCTAGATTTCGCGTAGCACGGTCTATATGATACACAAAGGGAACTACATACAAGCCCAGGTATTCCCATGTAGTAGTACTTGCCTCCAGGATGGAAGTTGGTTTTTCCTGGAGACTAGAAACACTTGCACTTTTTGGAGAACAGAGTATCGTTGTTCCTGGATAACCACAGTTTCATCGTGTACATTCTTTAAGCGATGTAAGATAAAAAGCAACCCAGGCTCTTTTAGAGCGCATGGTCAGGAGAGAGGACGCCAGTTGTGGATTAGCTGACTAAGTGATAGTGCCAATCAGGGTAACGTGACCAACGCGCTCATTTGAGGTTTCGCGACTGCCGCTTCTTGGGCGCGTCATCGTTGCTGGCTCCGCTTAGTTCTTACTCTTGACCGCGTCAGACCATGGTACGCTGGCGATGTTCCTATACACTCCCTGCATAATACTCATGGTTACAATAAGCGTACTGCTCCAAAAGTTTTTCAGGTCCTCCTAAAGACGCATAAGCTCACAATTGTGCTCTCCGTCGAGAGTGGTGCGACAATCAGTGCTGTGAAGGAGGCTGCGCTCGGCGCCCTCACGTCTTCTGTACTGATAGAGCATGAGGCGCGCGAGGCAGAACTGCGCGCTGTTAGTCCCTCCACGATTAGTGGCGCCGAGGCCACCAAGCCAAAGGGCAAGGGTAAAGCGGCCGCAATCATGGACGAGGATATAGACCTCGACGACGCCGATGCGGAGTTGTCGCTTGGTGCAGACGCACTTCCCGCAGATATGCGCGTGCCGGATGACGCAGGCGATGAACAACGCATTCCGCCGATCTCGAAACTCGAGGATTTTGAGCTTGCGAAGGGATTTCGAGACACGCACAAGAACAAGCCAATTCCAGGGGTTCTACCGACACATTTTGAGGTGCTGAAGGAGGGAGCAACAGTGAAGACTGTGTTGAATAATTGGGAGACGATATATTTGCAATTTAGGGAGCAGAGTTCAGGTGAGTGATTTTATCGACGACATGCGTCTGCATTAGAATACAAATTGTCTAACATAATGTTTGTCCGTTCTAGGTATTCTTATGCCAGTTTCTGTGACACCCTTCCCAGTGCCTGCAGACGATGAAGATGACCCTCGAAATGCGCGAGATCGCCCACCAACACCCGACCTGGTCCCTTCAAGCTCATCAAAACACAAGAGACGGCGATCTGACTAGGAGAGGTTGCATTGTTGAGGTAGCATACCATCTTCTCAGTATATTTTGCTGGCTTAATATATTTTTAATCCTTCGATGCGCGTTCAGAACTTCTGCCATGTGTGCGAAGTGTATGGAAGTAGTGCTGCTGCTACTCGACGACCTTCTTCTGCGAGGAGGTTGTACGTAGAGCATGCGTTCCACTAAGAATAATTGAGAAAATTAGATCAGAGTTGTATTTGTTATGAAACTGACCGAGTCCATAATATCAAGCTGTATGCCAATCTTGTTGAGATACTCTCTGAGCTTTGGTGGTGGCAATGCGACGCTTTTGCCAGTGCCCAGCAGCAAAATTTCTATAACAAGCGGGTCAGCACCATGATAGTATAAGGTGCTGATACTGTGCGCACCAGGTTTGGGGACGATTGTCTCAAATATCTCAAACCGTTCCTGTACCTCTTGTGCAGACATCTTCGACCATTTTGCTGCATCGGGTACATCCCAAAGGAACACTTCTCCCTCGAGAAATATACACGCTCCGGGTATAATCAATCCATCAGCAAGTTGAATGCCGTTTTCTTCCATGGACTTGACAACTACAGGGGGCGCCGGTCCACCTGCAAGTATGTTCGGGAGTGTTGTTGTCCCACTTCGTTTTGACGTTGAATGCAGTGCACGAATGGTTGCGAAAGATGATGTTTTGTACGTATTTTGGCACTGTGTATTTCTTGCAATTGATCTAAGTAAAACTGACGATCGTAAGGCCCGACGACCGAGTGTGGTGGCAGCAGCATTGATGTTCATAGTGAGCGCGAGAGAGCAAGCCGTCGTCGGATACCTACGCGGGGCCGCCGACATTGTGTCCCGCTGTCTTCCGTACGCCCCGCTCAACCGGAACCTAGGGCTGCCTATACTTTTGCTAAGCTTAGATTTTATATCGCTTTCTGGGCTATTGTTTTGTTATTTGAACCAAAATGGCAACCTTCCACGATCCTCGTGAAGCCGCTGCACCTTACAAGGACCCATCGCCGCTGCCGGAAAATGTTCCCAAAGTGCAGGAGCTCGGCACGACGAGTGCACCACTCAAGAGCGCTGCGTTCTTCATTGGAGCATACTGCAAAGAATACAATGGTCCGAATAGTTCTTTTGTGATTTCGTGCACATTATGACCTTGCTGTGTTGATCCAGAGGACTTCATGCTCTGCAAATCGGAGAACCGTGATCCTGCCCACTGTTTGCAGGAGGGTCGTCGTGTCACTCGTTGCGCGCAAGATTTGTCAGTATCGAAAGAAAATCCTCTTGAGTCATCTAAACCAATCTTCTACTAGAATTACGAGGATGAGGGAGAACTGTCTCAAGGAGTTTGACGCACACTGGAACTGTCTGGAACTCAACAATCAGAAGTATAACCTCTGTCGTAAGCCCGAGCGGACACTGAACCAGTGCATGTTTGCGAAATTGGTATTTTCATCCTTCAGATTTTGTTATACTTGCACTGACAAGTATGGATTTTTAGGGATTGACGAAGACTATTCCTGGCTCACCAGAGGGCGTGCCACAAATCCATGAGAAGAAGAACCCTCTCTACACAGGCGTGCAGAAATAGACTCGGGGGATTTTTGTGGTTGACAAGATTTGAATACACTTAGGCGAACGAAACAATGATTGTTGTCGATACATTCGCCACCGCCCAATGTTCAAAATGACCAACCGAACTCGAGTGACGCCTAATGACATAAGCTAGCAATCGAAGGCAGCCTAAATCAGTTGTGCTTATATTTGTGTAACTAAAGTGCGTAGATCTGCACTGAAACTGACGACTGGCGGGACAAACTTGTACAACGCTCAAGCTCCATTACTAACCGAGCTTGTCCTCATTTTTTTTTGAGGCAGCATCAGTATGTTTGATGGATGAAAATGATTGATTTACGGCTGAAATGAGGATCATCGCTATATAATATTAACGGTATGGGGAAGGGGGAAGGGGCTTAACAGCGGTTCGGATGGATTTCTATTCCGATTCTCTATCCTGTGGTCCATTAAGTTCAATCTCTAACTCATGTTTTCTGTGCAGAATTTATCAATCAGCCACATACGATACGACAGCAACGCGTAGGCCCAGCTTTGAGGGGAAAGTGAACGGTTTGAATATGCCTTTGGGTGTAATGCAGCACAGCATCGTTCGTGTTTAGTAAGTCTTTTATTTTGGACAAAATGTATCCGTAGTGCTGATCGATAATAGTATGCATAATGGAAAATCGACAAAAATGGTATAAATGGCGAACGAGCTTGAATGAAGCAATTCTGAGACATCTTCGTTTGTTATCGCTTAATCCGGCTTTGCTCCACGTGCCCATCCATTGTTGACATTCTCAGTGATGACAAAACGCCCACACTGAAATTATGTGGACACAAAGAAGCATGCTGACTCTAAAACAGGAAACGATGGTCAACATAAACCTGTGGCTGTGTTGAATTATCCGTCGGACACAAGCTCGAAAAACGTGCTCCACGGCTCTGGTTAAAATTCACTGTGGCTCTTCCTTTTCCCAGCAACATACGCCACACAACCTTTCACTTCTACAACAAACTCCAGCAATAATGTCCTCTGATGCGAAGACCAACGGGCCTGATGCACAGGGTTTCGACCCTTACGTTGAGTTCAGTCACCACCAGTTCATGCGACTCAGGCCGGCTCCCCCTCGTAAGCCGCAAGTTCATCCTACTCGCCTTCAGCGTCAGCGAGAGCTTGAGGAGGCCGCTCGCCGTCCTACCGTTCGCATTCGACCACCCTCCGAAGCTCCTTCTCTCCTTCCTATCATGAGTCCATCGGTAAGCTCTAGATTTTTTACTTCTCTGCCAAGAAATCTCTTGCTCACATACACTTTGTTACAGAGAGAGCATGGGCCTCTTCCCAGACACCCAAGATCGCACACGGAAGAAAACAGCTCATCAGCGGGATCGACAGTATGTTCATCGTCAGCTTTCAACCAATTTCTTCTGGCCTCAGCTTCCTCTCTTCAGCGCTCGCCGTCCGCGCAAGACCGGTTTAGGTTAGAATCGAAGGATAGCATCTCAGGAGAGAAGGTCCGCAATTTCCCTTCGTCTTTCGAAATCGAAAAAGGGTCTCACTGTCTGCTTTGGTCAGACTCGCATTCGTTCTGTCAAGTCGCATGCTGCTCTCGACCCGTCGAAGAAGAAGAACTCCATCTCCACGTCTTCCCCCATGTCTGACTGGAACTTGATCACCGTCGGCTCTGACGTGATCCCTGTTTTGTATGTTGAAAACAGTTCACTCTTGATAGCAACATCTCCCGCGACTTTGCCTCATCAAATCCCACTTCCTCTGTCACCTCCCACGGCTACGTTTGTCCGCCCGCCTCGCGAGTCTCCGCCCGTTCGCTCCACACTGCATTCATCCCATGCCTCTGACAACTTAATATCGTATCAAAGAGATGCTACTAAAAGCCTGGAACATGGTTCAGAGGAGCAGTTCAACCATGACCAGACTGAGATGTGGTTTGATACCGTTCACCCTAGCAGAGAAATTCAGCGTCGCCATTCTTTCGTGTCTATTCGACGACAAAGCATTCACCAACTCGACGACAAACTGGTTCCCCTCCAAGAACGTGGAATCGACCATCACTCTGACTGGTCTGTCTTGTATCCCTCGGTGGATCAATTCGCGGCTCAAGCAGTCGGGAAGATTGTTATATATCTTACTGCATCTGACCTCCGGCACCAACATGACGACGCACTGTCTTATTTTCTCTGGTCTTACATACGCCGAGAACTAGGCACTGCGCAGTTTTTAGCCTCCATTGACCACGCTCACGCCGTACGGACCAGCCATAGCACGAACGTGGCTCTCACATCCCTGCACAAGCGTCGTGTCGCAGAGCTGTTAAAAGCCTGGATTACAAAGCATTGGTGTGCCGCTGATCACGCTGACTCTAAGCTCGTACATCGATTTATCAAGCGTAACGACGGTTGTGTGCCCCCACAATGGGTTAATCCACTTCTGTATGATCTCGACGCTGCAATGAAGACAGAGTCCCGCCAGCACCCGTCCCAAACGCTCGAGGATTCTCGCAATACACCCACACCGTTAATGCTCACCCCGAAAGTGGAGTTCGAGTTCGAAATGCGTGGCGCCTTTCTCCTTGCATTTGACTCCTCCCTTGAAACACGCACTGAATTTGCCCGCCAGCTCACCCTCCTATGTTCCGAAGCATGGCTCGCTGATTCTCCCGGTGCTGTCCTAACTTGGTGGCTCTTTCACGGCGACTATCACCCGACGGGACCGAAAGCCACTTACCCTGGCAAGAACGTATTCGCTATCTCCGATCAGATCAGCAAATGGGCTTGTAAGAGCGTTTGTTCTGCTTCGTCATTGGAATCCTGCCTGAAGCTAGCCTGCTTCTGGATCGCCGTCGCCCAGGTATGCTCTCACGATCATAACCAGATTTCCAACGTTTCCTGATTATCTTTAACAGGCTCTCTTTGATCAACGCAATTTCCTCGCAGTCCGTGCAGTCATCAAAGGGCTTTCTCATCAATGCGCCCTCGAGTCCTGGGGTTTTGTGATCAAAGAACATCGTCAGGACTTCAGGTTGAGCCATGGGAGTCTCAAGTCGCTCATCCTTGGGAAGGACGGTCGCTCTGATCCTTTGGGATCTATGCTGCTGTGGTACCATCACCAAGTCGAGGCTTGGAACGACCCTAGCGCAGCATATTATCGCAGCTTCATAACAGAAGAAAACGCTAATCTTCCAACCGTTCCCGCAGTTGGTAAGTAACTTTTGAAATCCGGTCACTTGATGCCATCGTTGACCATCCAAGCAGAGATTTATAAAACAGCCTGTGTTGAGGGTAACGAAATCATGCGCAACTGGAGAGGTCCAACAGAGATGACCATCTTCGAGGCCACGCGTTTGGTAGCCGTAGAGGTAGAGAGTAAGTGTACCCTCGCTATTTCTGGGTGTCAGTGATTGACTTAACTCTAAAATCAGGCATTGAGCATTTCTATAAGCCGTACCCTTATGGACCCCTAGAAGACGTTCAGAAATGGATCAAAACTATGCTCGGCTTTGCTAGTGACTTTAACTGGTCATAGGCCTGAACATTCCTGTTCAGATTGACTTCTCCCTACATAGAGTTATATATATATGCGAGATATTCTATCTGCTCTCTTTATGTATCTATGATCTATGCCGATTATGATTATGCTTCCTTGCTAATTCAATTCGTGTCTAACATGGCCTTTTCTGTTTTGAATCCGAGGCTGGAGCTCATAGACTTCCTGCGTACCATCAAGAACAGGCGCTCAAATCAGGAATAGCAGGGCAAATTTAATCCCACTAGTCTCCATTATCTCACTGGTTCATGACATTGTTAAATACTCTGGTTACACGTGTTAGGAGAAATCTACATGCTAACAGAAGACCGGAACTTATGGTATAGCCGCGCCGAGTCTAGACCGGCGTACGGTAGCTTACTTTGTCACATCACTCATCTAAATTCGACTCACCCATGGCTCATCAAGACCTTTCACGATACAAGTCCATCATTTTTGATTGCTATGGAACACTTGTGGTACATACGCTGTGTATAGGGCTCAATAAGAGCGGAGTTGAACATTGAACCATCATCAGAATTGGGAAACCGGGATATATGTATCCATGCACCCAATGCTTGAAGCACTTAACCATCACACTCACACCAAAGAGGACATTATTCGCTTATTTAGCTCTATCGAACGCAACTTAACCGCGAGCTATCCTACACTTCTCTATTCCGATGTGCTAGCAACGGTATATGATAGAATGGCTCGTGAGCTTGGTGCCAAGGACGCCCCGTCTGATCCAACACTTCGTACGCATACTCACGCAGCAAGTGTATTTGCGGAACACGTGTGATCATAGCCTGTGTTTCCGGATAGTGTTCGAAGTTTGGAGAAACTGGAGTCACTTGGTCTATCGCTGAACGTTTTGTCAAATATTGACAACAGACTATTCGAAGACACTCGGGTTAATCTCGAACAAGGATTCAAGTTTGATGATGTATTCACAGCTGAGGACATTGGCTCTTATAAGTGAGTACTAAAAAAGTAGAAGCTTGGTTGAGAGCTGGTTGAAGTTGAAAAAGTTAGGCCAGACTTAAACAATCTTCGTTACACTCTTGATAAGTTGTCCGCATTCAAAACCGACGAAATCCTCATCGTTGCTGCATCTCTTTCTTGCGATATTCTACCAGCGAGAAAGCTAGGTGCAGCATCTGTCTGGATAGAGCGCCCGGGTACGTTTGGGAGAAACAATGGAGATGGCATCCAAGAGGAACGAAGCGAAAAGATCAAGCTAGCGGACTGGACGTTTGAGAGCACAGTGGATGAGTTTGCAAAGGCAATGGCTATCGCGAAGGGCTCCTGAGGTCATAGCGAACGCTAGCCTTGTGGGAACGCCAGCGGCAGCCTAGACGGATGAGGATGTCAAGACTATTGTGTGTTTATTCTGAACGAGACTACGTTCATACCATTAGGGCACATGAAATGGGTGTCTAGTTGGCTACACAAGTCCAATTTGTATGTATATATGCATGTACTGAACATTGTTTTTTAAAAGAAGTGCTTTATGTGACAAGCAAAATTTGAGTTGGTATTAAGAGAAAAGGGTCGTTCTGTCTACAATAGCGGCTGAAATTGAATAGATTGTTGCCTGGCATCAATGCTTTGCAGCTTATAAATTATGTAAAGAGACAGGCTTTCGGTCCTTGTCGATTAGGGGTTAAATCATCACGTTGTGGTGGGGAGCGTTCACACCTCCATCCAAGCCAGAACCGTGAAGCCGGAGGTTCGAATCCTCCCTGGGACATGACCTTATTTTTTCTCTCCTTTTATTTTTATCGATTTTAATTCAAAGTCAGAGCTGGAAAAGTTTCTACAGAACTTCTTTGGCCAACACAGTGTCCCCCATAAATCGACACTGTACTTCTTACCATCAACAAGCACCAGAAGGCACGAGCTCACTCCTAGGAAACGCTTACAGTCTTGGCGTATGAACGCGTGTTTTGCGGCACTACAACGACGTACAAGGGACTATGCAGGGCGGAAGAAACGAATTGGTTTACAGGATTTGTCAAGGATGCAAGTTTGTATGTAATCAAGAACGACGACAGTGGTATGTTGCACATTCGTAGTAGACACTATATGTAAAACATTATGTTGAAACAAAGAAAAGGAGCATTGCGTATAATCGACAGAAAAAAAAAACTGAGCACACTTTACCATTCCTACACGCCCTTAGTGTCTTTTTTTTTCCAAGCCAACGTCCATTTCGACGCACTTCAGTGCCCTCTCGGCCCGACCCCATCTTCCGACCTCCTCCCGCTTCCCTCTCCCCTCCCAAACAAAAAGTGCTCCGCCGCACTGAGGGTTGATTTCAGCCCCCTCCGACGCTGCGGCCTGCCGCCTTCCTGCTCGACGAGCAGCAGGTCGTCCGCGCTCGACCCGGCCGACCCTGCCGCGCGGTTGACGAACATCCACCCTTGGCCGGCAGCGGAGGAAGAGGGGGGTGCCGCCGCACCAGCTGGCGGTGGCGGCAGGTCGTCGCGTATGCGCGAGAGCGAGGCGAACGCGCTCGACTGTGCAGGGGGTGAGCCCCATGGCGAACCGTTGCTGCCTGGTGACGCAGACGCGCCGTTCTCGCCTCGCGGAACGGGGTGGTGCGCTGGTGCCCCGTGGTGGTGACCCAGCGCGCCCATCGGGAAACCGACTCCGCCCGGGAGGATGCTCGGCGCCGGAGGGGAAGAAGGGTTGTGCGTTGGTGGGTGCCGCGCAGGATTGGAGGTAGGGTAGGTGCTGATGACACCACTCGCGAACGGGAGCTGGTGGGACGTCGGTGCAGACGACGCGCCTGGATGCGGTGGAGGCACGTAATGCGCGTTTGCCACCGCACCGGGCGGAAGTATCGATCCTGCTCCTGCCGTCGTGGAGGAACCCAGCCCATTTGTCATCGGCGGGAAAAAGCTCCCACCGTGACCATATTGTTGTTGCTGTTGCTGTGAATGATGATGATGCGCACCCCTCCCATGCCCAATCTCCGCGAAAATCAAGTCAGGTGTCAACGCCCCGTCTTCCTGCCTGCTTCCCCCACTCCCTTGGGGTGACACCGCGCGCTGTGCGTACGTCCGGAAAAACGCGGCGCCGCTCCCACTCGTCTGTGCGGACCTGCCGCTTCCCGCCTCGGATGGTGGAGGCGGGGACGCTGGCACCGTCTCCTCCACGAGTGGGTGTGAGCCAAACCCGCTATGTGGTACCGCAGCCGCCACCGTAGCTGTTGCTGCAGCTGGACCCCGAGGAGGTTCTGGGGGAGGTTCTGGCATGGGCGTCCCTACGGCCGTAGGCGGAGTGTCGATCGCGGCAGGTGTCCTCAACGTGACCGAGCTCGTCGACCCACGCGTTGGCTCGAGTGAGGGGCGTGTGAAGGGCCCAGTCGCTGACACGGCGGCGGGCGCGGCGATCGAATCCGACGCCGTGGGCGGGTGATGGCGGTGCTCCCCCTCCAGGTCGGGGTCGATGTCGATGAGGGTGTGGGCTTCGTGGTCCCAGTTAGCGCTCTGGTTGTGAGAAGGGTGTTCGGGTTCGCCGCCATCCATGTCTGCGTCCATCTCACCGTCGTATCCGTCGCCCATTTCGTCGTCCATGTATGTCGCCGGATACTGGTCGACGTACGTCTCCTCCTCGTCAAATTCCGTCCCATCGTCACTTGTCTTCGAGATGGCCTTGAACAGCGCGGTAAGGTAGTCGCGGAGGTCAGTGACACCCTTGCCAGAGAAGACGCAGAAGGCATTGCGTTGGCTAGGGTTGAATTCCTAACAAACAAACAAAAAGTAGGCCAAATAAGCACATATCGGCAACAGAAAACATTGCTGTCGTCGCCGTAACGCACCGGCGGTGGCATCCGGCAAAACTTTTGCAACTCTGGCCGCCTGAAGGCAGGGATGCCCGTCAAGCTGAGATGGGTAAGTTTGGGTAGCTTTTGAAGCAAAAAGTGTATGGACATGATGCTGATCCGATTGCAGTACGAGAGGTGAATCCGCTCTAGTGTCGCGTGGCGCTCTCCGAGGGCGTAAATCGCCTCGTCGGTGAGTGACGTCACGCGGACGAGTCCCACACGGCGTAGTTTAGGAAGGGAAGAAAGCTCGAAAACAGCCATATCCGTGAGGTTAGTGCAATCTGAGCGAAGATAACAAAAAAAAAAGCATGAGCAATGAACGGAACGAACAAGCGACAGAACACGCACTGGCCAAGTCGATATACCGTAGACGCGTACAACTCCTGGCGAGGTTCTTGACCGAACTGTCGGTGATGCTCAGACAGTGGCCAAGGTGAAGGTAGTGCAGGTGCTTCCCGAGCCGGCAGATCGTCTCCACCGAGCGGTCCGTCAGCTGCGAGCACTTGGCGAGGACGAGGTTGCGGATCTTGGGTGCGTTGGTGACGATGCCGTCGATCGCGTCGTCGGTGATGAACACACAGTTGGTGAGGTCGAGCATGCGGAGGTGCTCGAACCGCTTCGGCGGGCGGAGGGGCTGCAGCTGGTCGAGCACCATCGCCATATGCGTCTGCTGCTCTGACTGTGCCGTCGTCGCCTGTTGGGTAGCTGCGGTCGACGAGTTCGGGAACGGATTGGGACCCTTGTTGGGCTGGAGCAGCAGCGGGGGGTCGTGCCGGGACGACGCCGGGAACGCGAGGTCGGTGAGGTCCTCGAGGTGGGAGAGGCGCATCTCACGCATCTGGACCGAGTGCACCCAGAGCTCGCGCCCGGCCGCGTCTGACACGCGCTTGCAGTGGTTGAGGTCGACCTCGAGCAGGAGCGGGCAGTTGCGCGCGAGCGCGGCGACCGCCTCGTCGGTGAGGTGCTCGAGCCCGGAGAGCTTGACGCGCCGGAGGAGGGGACAGTTGCGCGCGAGGGCGAGGACGCCTCTGTCGGTGACTTTTTTGCAGCCGCCGAGGTTGATGCCCTGCAGGCGCCGGGAAGAGGCGGCGAGGGCCAGTAGGGCGCGGTCAGTGACGTCGGAGACGCTGGTAAGGTCGAGGGCGACGAGGTGGGGGAAGGAGCCAAGGACTTGGGTGAGGGCGTCGTCGGTGAGGGAGCGGCAGTTGACGAGGGTGAGGCGCTCAAGGCGGACGCACTGGGCGACGCGGGAGAAGAGGGAGTCGGTGAGGTCGGGGCCGAGGAAGAGGAAGTTGAGTCTGCGGACGAAGGCGGCGTAGGTGAACGTCTGGGTCTCGGAGCCGAGGACGCGGATCATCTTGACGAGGGTGCCGACGGAGGAGAAGGCGGGCTTGTGCCAGAGTAGTTCGACGGAGCAGGCGCACCATGTGCGGGAGACGAGCAGCGCGCGGGACAGGTCGCGGGAGGAGTGGATGTAGCGGAGGACGTGGATAATAATCTCCGCTGGGAGGCGGGAGATAGGCGACGCCGGCTGGGAGAAGAGAGACGATCTTCTGGGGTGAGTCCACCTCGCGGGGGAGAGGGCGACGGGTTCTGCCTCATAGAACGCGGCTTTGGAGGTGTCGAGGGCGTCGGCGTCGGCGTCTGAGAGGGAGTCGGACGACTGGGAGGGCGAAGGGTGTGCGTAAGGAGATGGACTGGCGCGAGCCATGGTCGAGGCTGTGCAAATGCACTGGCGAAGCTTGAAAAAAAAAACGCTGACGAGTGTCCGATGAGGACGACGAGGACGACGAGCGCTCGAAGAGAATGAGCTCGGGCGACGGGAGATGGAGGAGGAGTGAGGAGGAGACGATGGTGGGTGGTAAGGGAGAGGGTCACGTCTCTGCCTCGCCTTTGCTGGTGACCAGAGTTGCCTTTTCTGGCCACGTGCAAGCGGATGGCCTAAGCAAGCCATATCTCATTCTCGTGTTGAAAAAAAAAATGCAGAAAGAAAACAAACAAACGTATCTAAGCGTCAACTAATCGCACCTCACGATTATATGTCAAAAATAGAATAGCATGTTCGTTTGCAGCCCACATAACCGACGTCGTGCGCCTCCCCCACCCTGCCACTAGTTCCATCAGAGAGAGAGAGCGCTGCTCCACCCCTTCCCCTCCCCCATGTCACTCTCCTCATCGTCCTCCCCACCCTCCTCATCCTCCCCCGAGCCGCTTGTCGGCCCGGAGTTGTGGGCTTCTCGCAGAGCACGTTGGACGACTCCCTCCGACGGCCGCACCCTGGCCGAGGTCGTCCACGCCCGCCGCGCCGCAGACGACGCCGCCCAGCGCCGGCTCGTCGACATCATGCGCGAGCCGGGCGCAGAGGAGAACCAGGACGTCTGGTCGTCTGGCTTGAACCAGGTCTGGCGGGGCTTGGTCACCGGCGTCAAGCTCAAACGGCCTCTGCCGCTTCCGACGGGGGTAAGCATCGTGTCCTCGGGGGATGAAATAGAAACATGGCTGCCTTGCGTTATTTATCTTTTTTTTTTTTTTTAGATCAAAGTCTTGCACGCAGGCTGGCTGAGAGACGGCACTTGGCCCGAAGGCGCCGCACCCCCCTCTTCAGATGCAGAGACGCCTGCAGCGCCCGCGGTCACCACCACTCACGCCTTTGCGTCCTCCACCTCCCCATCCAAACACTCGCCCATCGCCATGGCCACAAAACTCCTCTCCAAGCTCAGGTAAACCCTGAGTTTCTTTTAATGCACGTAGGTCTTTGCTCCCCGTACGTTGACCTGACCAAGCTCACACGACACCTCTCCCTTTGCAGACTCTCTAATGACATTATGAACACGGTTCATACACAACTGTGCTCTCTACAAAATCTGTGTGTACCCATATGCATTTCAATCACCATGTGTTTGTTATTGTTGTAGTATTACCCATTAATCCATGTACACATACCACTCCGCTACCTCCTCTCCCGTGGCCTGTCGCGTCTGTCGTCCCTAGACCTATTCCTTCCCTCGTCCCGCGAGTACCTCTCCCTCTCTGGTGACCTCCTTCTCACCGGCGACCTACTCCTCGACCGCATCCTCACATCCCTAGGCGGCGGAGGCGACCGCGAGCGTGTCCTCATCCTTACATCCCTTCCTTCCCGATCGTCCTCTCTCCTTCTCTTAGTTGGCGGCGTTCGCGACCCTTCCTCCTCCCTCCCTCCCCGCCTCGGCGGAGTTGCCGACCTCTCCCTCCGCCGAGGGGGCGGCGAACGCGACGCAGACCGGCTCCGACGCCCAGCCGCCGGCCCACCACGCTCCAGCTCCGCCAACAGCTCTTCCACGCTCTTCTGTTCGTCCCCCTTCTCGCCCTTCCTCCCTTTCCCCTTCCCTTCCTTCTTCTTCTCCTTCTTCGCGCGCTTCCGCTCCTTTCGCGCCGCACGCTCCTCGGGCGTCTCGTTCGCGTGCTTAGACTTTTTAGACTTAGAGTGCTTCGAACCCGACTTTTTGAGCGCCTTGGCTTCCCGGCGCTGTTGGACGAGGTATTCGTACATCGGGTCTTCTGGGTCAATCTCAGGGCCCGAGTCCTCTTCGGAAGACGACTCTTCTTCGCCTAAGATTCCCCAAACCGAGTCAGTCACGAAACTGACGGACAAACAAACGCTAGAAGAGGTCGGGGGAGCAAACCCCCCAAATTCCAACGCACCTGCGATCATCTCTGGCTTGGCGTTCATGCTCTGTTCTTCAGGGTCTTCCCACTCGCCCTCCGCGTTCTTCGTCCGCTTCTGCTTGTAGTTTTTGACGTGGTCCACCCGGAGCGTGCGCTCGAGCACCTGGGCGCCGTTCAGGTTGTCGACCGCGAGAATCGTCGACCGCTGGTCTTCATACATCAGGAACGCAAAACCCTTGGGCTTGCCCGTCTCCTTGTCCCGCGGCATGTTGATGTCGAGGATTTCGCCATACCTAGGGGCAGAGTGCGCGCTTGAGTGGGGAGGAGAAGAGAGACGTGTGGAAGAAAGGCGACTGACTGCGAGAAGATGGTGATGACGTCGCCCTCAGTAAGCTCGTTGTTCAGTCCTCCTGCAAATATGTATGCCGAGTCTGCGAACAACCCGCGAAGAACTCACGTCAGCACAACGCGTGTTGAGACTGGCAAACAAGAAGCGTACCCTTATACTCGTCATGCCAAGAGGCACCCGACAGCGCGAGGTCGAGCTCTTTCTCATTTATACGGTTGATTTCGCGTACTACGCTAGAATTTCCATTCGTGTGAGCATAAGTGAACAAAGGTGAGACGAGGAGGAGCACTCAGACAGACTTCATGGATTGGGAAGGACCTAGACAACAAGCGCCGTTATGCACGTGACGTGCGATTCCACAAGATTTTCCTCATCTCATCTTAGCCCCTTCCCCCCACACGACCTCGTAACAAAGCGTCTTTTAGCATCAGACGCTCGCGATGGCGTCCTTCAACCTTCCAAAGCTTTCTGACAATCCCTCCGGGAGCTGGGGCCCTTCCTCCTCCAACTTCCCCGAATCGTTTAAATTCAAAGACATCCCCTACGCGCCCTACTCCAAATCGGACAAGCTCAGCCGCTTCGCGGACTGGAACGAGCTCTCCCTCGGCGGCGACGGCCGCGGCGGGGCCGGTGGTGCTGGCGCGAGCGGCGCTTCGGGCCCCCGCGGCGCGCAGGGCGGGCGCACAGGCGGGAGGCGCGACGGCGCGGGACAGGCCGCGTTCGGCTCGGGCAGCGCGAGCGCGTTCGCGTCGTTCCAGATCGAGGATGAGAGCAACTTCTCGGTCGTCGACAACCGATCGGTCCCCGCGCGTCGGCCTGGGCAAGCGAGGGCCGGCGGAAAAGCGCCCTCGGCACGCCTGGGAGGCGCCAGTGCGGGTGGGTATGGAGGGCGAGGAGGCGGGGCGAGGGGCCGTGGCGGCGGATATGGTGGCGGACGTGGTGGAGCCAGAGGCGGAGGAAGGAGAGGCTGGAGAGACTGGGACAAGGTACGCTTTATCAGATAACTACTGTTCGAAGTCCCCGATGTTGACTTTCTTTTTTTATAAATTTTAATAGTCGGGAAGGAGTCGTGAGTCGTCGGTTGCGATATCGCCTGAGTGGCAGATGTTGGACGAGGTTGAATTTATTCGGCTCGCCAAGGCTCGGTTGGAGGTCGACGAGCCCGAAGACATGTTCGTTTGTTTTTTTGTTCTCCTTTGTCGCGATCTCATCTTTTTTTTTTTTTTTTTTTTTTTTTT